>JZSA01005968.1:0-94153 GCA_000956155.1 Cotesia vestalis
CGAACTTTGAACTGAATGAACTTCTGGCTCAAGGATTCGTAGTCCAGCCGCTTGCTCAGGACAACGTTCCCACTCTGAACTCCAACGTTGACGAAGTCCTGGTCCTGATCTTCTCTGACCAGCTCAAACCTTTGGACCGCGTGCCCGCTGAGTTCCTTCGCAGACAGCATCAGCAGAGTTGTTCCCAAAGGCTGCTCTTCTGGGACAGTCACTCTGATCACCGGGTTGTTGACAGACCAGCCGGGGTTAAGGAAGATTGGATTGTCGTCACTGAAAGCTTGGATGTAGATGGTAACCTCAGTCTTGTCGACCTGCTGTTTTTTGTCTACTATCGCGTTGACGTCCTCCACTTGGACTGTCAGGATAATCACCGCCGCGACCTGGTAGTCCAGAACTTTGTTCACCGAAATCAATCCGGTGGTTGAGTTTATCCTGAACGCGCTCTTGTAATCGTAGGGAGAGGTGCTTTTCAAGGCCACCCCAGTCTTGTCCACCGCGTTGATAGGCTCTACTATCGAGTACTTCAACTTGGAATCAGTGTCAGGGTCAGCGGCAGTTACCTTCAGCACAGAATCGCCTATCGTAGCGCGTTCCGACACGTAGACCAGGTAAGTTGAGTTCTCAAACTTCGGCGGCTTGTTATTGACATCCAGGATGGTCACCGTGACAGTCGTAGTCGCTGTTTCTCTAACGGGAGTCCCGGAATCCACTGCGTAGATTATAACTTCGTACTTGTCTCCTCCAGTGTCTAGATCCAAGCGCGCGTCAGGCGAAACTGTAATGATTCCTGAGCTCGAATCGATGACAAAGTTGTCCTTAGCACCCGAAGCGATGTAGTATTGAAGCAAGCTATCTCTCCCATCAGGATCGTTCGCTACCACCCGGATAACTTCAGTCCCGGGGCTTGCGTTCTCCAGAAGTCTTGCACGATAGCTGTTGGGACCCGGAGGACCTCCCTTGAAGTTTCCTCTGAAGACTGGCCGCTGATTACCAGGAACTCCGACACGAACCAGCAGCTTCGCTTCGGAGTACAAAGGAGGATAGCCATGGTCAGTCGCTCGGATGTCCAGCTCGTAGAGTCCTCGTTCAGTGTCTCCAGATTTAGCTGGAGAGTTCATCAAGACTTCGCCAGTTTCTGCGTTAATTTTGAAAACATCTTCAGTCATTCCGTTGTGCCGAGCTATCGAATAAGTCACCTTGCCGTTTCCGTGAGCGGGACCATCAATGTCTATCGCGCGAACGAACATCTGGGGCTCGAAACTGGTAGCACCTTCGCGGACTGTTCTGGAGTACTCTTTCTGCTCGAAAACTGGAGGATTGTCATTGACGTCGTCCAGCTCGATCAGAATGTTGACTGTAGAAACTCTTCCGCCCCCGTCCCGAGCTTCCATTGTCAGCGAATAGGACTTCTGGGTCTCGTAGTCCAGAGGCTTGGCGACCCAGATTCCTCCTAGCTTGGAGTCTGTTCTGAATTTGTCGGCTCCGAAACCTCGAAGGGTGTAGGTTAGTTCGCCGTAGGTTCCGCTGTCCAAGTCTATGGCGACTATATCGCCGAATTTGACTCCCGGCTTTGAGTCTTCGCGAACTGAAAGCTTGTAAACTGCTTCTGTGAACTCCGGAGCGTGATCGTTGGCGTCCAAGATACTGATGTGGACTCTGGAGAATGCTGCGACTCGGTCGCCGACAGAAGCAGTCACGTCAAATTCTAGTTCCCTTTTTGTCAGGATTTCTACGTCGTAGTCAAGGACTTGGGGATCTCGCACTTTGATGACTACTGGGACGCGACCTTGAGCGTACTCTGGGGTGACTAAGAAGGCTCTGCTGATTCCTGGGTAGCCTGGAGCGTCTCGGAGAGATAGACGGAATTTGGCGTTGTCTCCTACATCGTCATCACTCACCACCATGTTGAGGCCTGTAATTTTAATTAAAAATCTTGTTTGTAAAAGCAGAATTTTTTTTCAGTTTATAGTGTAAACTTTTTTGTTAATGAGTAAAGTTGAAAAATTTGAAGGAATTTCAATTCTAAATTAAATTTTTCGTCAGCTTAAAGTTTCAATTTTATTTGGAGAAGAAAAATTTTTATTCAAAATTGAGTTTAATTAATAATTTGCAATTTAAACTTATTTTCTTATAAAGTAAATTAAAAAAATCTCAATTCTAAATTGAATTTTTAATCGAATTAGAGCAAAAGTTTTCTTCTTATAAGGAAAATTTTAAGAAAATTCAATTCTAAATCAATTTTTTATTAATTTAGAGTTAAAGTTTTCTCTCTATATGAAAAATTGCAAAAATTCATTGCAATTTCAATTTTTTTCTCATAAAAAAAATTTAAAACATTTCAAAAAACATAAATTCTAAATCTAATTGTTCATTAATTTATGATCTAAACTTTTTCCATGTAAGGAAATTTTTTAAAACGTCATCAATTACTGTGTTTAAAAATGAATCAGTCTAAAAATATTCCAATATGACCATCAAGAAACGAACCTGGCAAAGGCGTGTCCACTCCAATATCTTCCAGAACTTTAATGCTATAAAAACCATCGCTGAATTTTGGGGAGAGATCATCAACATCCGTGACAACAATGGTCACCACAGAAACCGTAGAATCCGCGGGAATTTCATTATTGATCAACTCCGTGGCCCTCACTCGGAAGGTATAGATGCCTCCATCATGCAAGATCCTGGACTCCTCCCTATCCAGAGGAATTTCTGTGGTAACGAGGGTCCCCACAGTGATATCTCCCTCCCTCGAAGTCTTAAGATCAAAGTGATTAAGATCATCACCCTCTAGAGTGAGCAGAACACTGCGTGACTGGCCAGTATCTCCGTCCCGGGCCCTGATGGTCATCACCGTGTACCCGGGAGAAGTGTTTTCCGGAATCGCGGCGCTGTAGGGAGCATTCAGAAAAATTGGCGGCTGGTCTTGGACGTCAATAACATCAACAGCTACTGTCGCTTTGGCATGCAATCTTTTTGCTGGGTCGCTGGCTCCGTCTGTGGCCAGGAGGGTTATTAGGTAAGAGCTCCTCCGTTCGTAATTCAACGGCTGCAAGACACTTATCCTCACGTCATACTTTCCATCGGTTATTTTCTCGGTCGTGACGCTGAAGACTGAACAAGTGTCGTCGTCGGTAGAAGCTGTCACGCATCTGACATCAACGTCTGCGTTTACGCCCCCGTCGCGATCGCTCACCGTGACAGTACCCTCTGGGAGCAGCAAACTCCCAACGCTGGCACTCTCAGGGATCCGCGTCGCGTACGGTCGTCCGTGATAGACCGGGGGGTTGTCATTTTCGTCCAAAACCGCGATTTCGCGGCGTAAAGACACTGTGTTTGGCTCTGAACCCGCTACTCCTTCATCTAAAAATTATTATCAGGTATTAATTATTTATCTATTTTATCTACACTGATGAAAAAACTTGAAAAATTCTTGAGCCAAGAACATATTTGTAAAGGATTTGTTTTTCTTGAATCAAGTAAAAAAATTCTTAAATTTACTTGATTCGAGAATAACTTCTTAGATCAAGAATTTTTTGATGCCGCGACTAGATAACCGCGGACAAAATAACTATGTGGCAAAATAACCGAACAATATTATAACCATTTAACAAAATAACCAAGTAATAAAATAACCGAACGACAAAATGTTATAGTAAAAATATTTTCGCATGAACACACACAAAATTTATGAAAAAAGGGCACATTAAAATAACAAGCTTACTTGTTAATCTCTATTTTCGAGAGATTAATTATAAACTTTTATGATCTGGATATTTTGTCCATAGTTATCTTGTCATTTTGTTATTTTGTGGTTCGGTTATTTTGTCCGCGGTTACTTTGCCGTGGTTATTTTGTCTACGGTTTTTTTTGTTACGGCACCGAATTTTTTCATTTGATTCAAGTTTATTAAACTCTTTCAAATCATATTTTTGGCTCAAGAATTTTTCTTGAATCAAGTTAAATTTTCTATCAGCGTGCATGCTGGAAAAAAATAAAGAAAAATTTTAGAGCCAAGAAAATAATTTTGAAGAGTTTGTTTGTCTAAAAAGTTCTTGAACATAAATTTTCCTTGATTTAACTTAATTTAAATTAATCCAAGAATTTTTTGTCTTGATTCAAGACATTCAAACTCATTAATGAGTATCTTGGGCCAACAATTTTTTCTTGAATTAAAAAATATTTTTTCAGTGGATGATTGAATAAACAAGGGAAAATTTTGAGTCCAGGATATTTATATGATAAAATAGCTTTATTTAATTTAATTTTGTATTATTAGAAAAGTCTTGACCTGAATTTATACTTTTTAAAGGTTTTGCATGCTTTTCTAAAATAGCTAATTAATTAATTGTGATATTAGTTATTAATAAATTTAAATTTTTTACTCGACAAAAATTGGTTTAATTATTTATTTTTCTTACATATGTAAGATTTTATGACGAGCATATATTTATTTCAAAATGTAAAAGGTTTCTTCATAAATACCTGTGATACTAATTATAACCTCAATGATATCCTGCGCTTCGCGGTCTAGAGATTTACGCAGCGTGACCACTCCATTATCTCTGTTGACCGTGAAATATTCCCCGCTGATCGAGTAATGGAGTTTTGAGCCTTCTGGGTCTTCTCCTTGGAGTGTGTAAACCGCAACACCTGGCAAAGTGCCCTCGGAGACCGCGAGACGCGACATATCACCTCCATGGATGAAATGGGGGGCTCGATTTATAACTTGACCTCTGGTTCCAGAGGTCAGCAATGCAAGCCATATTAATATCCTCATTATCACCTAAAATTATTTTTAATTAGTATTATATAATGAACAGTCTTCAAAAGTGTTGATAGTAATAAAATAATAAGTTGTGATTTAATGACTGTGAAACTTCCCCTATTTTATAAGTTCATAATTTTTGTGACGGAACTCAATTATCTTTATCGCTTCCTTAAATCGAAGATAATAATTCATTACTGTTGACTTTTAAAAAGTATATTAATAATTTATGGTTTAGAAAGTTATTTGTTTATTTTACGCCCACGCATTAGATAAAAAGAAAATCAATTCTAAATAATTTATAAAAAAAAGTTAAAAGAAGAAATTTTATGGAAGAAAAAGTTAAATTCTGTTTTTGGTAAATTCAACTTAATTTAAACTCACATCATTTACGACGTATAAAGTTTTTAAGTTTCCTAATTTCTAGCCATTTGTAGCCTTATTTACTCAATATAGTAATGTTAACTGTTAACTGTTTATCATTATAAAAATTCTTTAGTTTCAATTCAAGTTACTTCACATTTCACCATTTCTTGAAGTATTTTAATCAATAATTTTTGTTATTTTTTACTATTTTAAATACTCTAAATTTTGCAATATATTTTCGAATAGGTAATTAAAATTAAAAATTGAAAAATTATTTTAATTAAAAATCAATTAAATTTTATGCAACAAAAAAATAACTTATTGCTCAAGTTTACGTACTAATTTTAAAAACTAAATTTATTTTTTCAGCTCTCTAACAATTTTTTCGGTCTTTATAATAATTAAATTTTTATGTAAAAAAAAAATTACTAAAAAACATTTACATAGATAAAATAAAAAAAAATAATTATAAGTGCGAATTTTTAAAAAAGAAATAAAAAAATTTTTAATTTTTAGAACGGATGCACTAAAAAGGTAAATAAAAAACAAAAACAAACACTTAAGTATTAATAACTATGATTGCAAGTTGCCAATAAGGAAATTTGTGGTCGACTCAGCGCTACCGGTTTCGCGGCCGCGGAATCGCATGATATGAAAAGCCGTTAGAAATTATCAACCCATTTCTGGATCAGAGGCATTAGTTCGTCCCTAATTTCATCCAGAATTGCATTAAGAAGACTTTCTACAAAACTTCATTCCCTGAAGAGAAAACAGAAGTTGAAGTGAATTAAAAAAAGCCATTGGTAAATTTGTCGAATGAGAATGATGAGTAATTTTCGAGGTATGCGCTCGTACCGCATTCAGATGAGTCATTACTTTAGTTATCTTCATAGACCATGGCGAAAGTGAAGTGATAATAAATTCCTAGATCGACTTTTTCATTATACAATTACAAGTTATTTTATTTATTAGTATACTTTCTACTGATCCCGCATCTCGCATCGATGGTGGATCAACTCAAGTGCAAAGGGATGTTGCGCAACCGGTACATAAGATCACCATCTGGAAACGCAATAAGAGATACAATCATATCGGAATATAATCATTTATTTATCCAGAACAATGAAGAAATGAGCTCTCTAGAAACCGAGGTTATAAAACTGAGAATTCGTTGTATCATGGTTCGTGATATAACTAAATCTAACACACTCTGGGTGGATATATAATATACAGAAGAATAACTTTTAAAACTCCGTTATCGTTTGGTAGCCTCCTTGTTATTCCCTTCACGTTAAAGTTATATGTTACATATTATATGTGCATTTAATTATCCACCAGGAAATACCATGACTGATTTTACACTTAAAAGTTGTAATTATTTTCTAGGAGGAAAAATTAAATAAATAATGATTGTTGTTATTATTCATTATTATCATTATAATTACTAGTAATAATTTAAAGAGCGAAACGTATTTGATTCTAACACGAAAGCATGGTAGCTGACATGAACTTTGATATGGATACTTGGAAAAATTTTAATGTTAAAAGTCTGTGGTTTTTTTTTTCATTTTTGAATTAATTGGGATGGAAAATTTTTACGATTTTGGATAAATTTTTGAAGCGTTTTTTTAAATTTACAAAATTCGAAAATTGTAAGATGAATATTAAAGAAATTAAAAATCAAAAGAGTTTTTTTGTAAACAGAAAAAATTAATTTAAGAAGAAATGTTTGAATAATATCTTTTTTAAAAATTTATTGATCTTGAATCAAGTAAAATTGTTTTTATTAATAATAACGATGAAATTAAAAGATATTTAATCATTTTTATGATTTTTTTAACAAAAAAAAAAAATTTTATGCGAAGAAATTGTAAAAAACTAAAAATAGTATTTTTTAAAATAATTTTCTAGAATTAATTTATTTATTTAATAAAATTAAAAATTTGTAATAATAATTTTAACTAAAAAAAAATTTATTGATTCAAGTGCTTTTTTTCTTAATTAAAGATCATTAAATATTTCAAAATAATCTTCTTGCTTCAATACTTCTCTTCAATTATCATAAAATTCTCTCTCTAATTTCCTTTCCAATTACAAAAATGTTCATTTAAAAGAAGAAATGACAACTATCCAAAAGTAACTCAACAGAAGAAATTTCAGAACTATCAAAAATTAAAGTTCAAAGTTCGTAATCTAACTCAGGCTTATTCAGTCATTAAAATCTCCGTAGCTCGTATTTTCGGGGTTACTGCCCGTAGCAAAAACATCGCCTATACAAATATACATTCATCCCTAACAATTCCTTTCTGTCATTTAGAATACCATCGATAACTAAATCCAAACTCAGTATACAACAAATATCAATATCAATAACACTAACAACAACAATAATAATAATAATGTGTCAAGTATCAAGAAGACTCGTTTTCATTTGATCTGATGAGAAGACTAGAGACTAGACACCGGGACATGATTAACGGCAAGTTCTAACTGTCTTGCCACAACTCGATGGCCTCCTGTCCCAGAGTCTTAATCACGGATAAAAAAGTACCGTTACAGAACGGAGCCTTGGAATGCTTGAAATATGTCATCGTTCATTCAATCTTAACTTCAACTTCAACCGAACATTTCCCTGCCCGCTTCCACTTCAACTTTGAACTTTGAGCTTTGAATTTTTGAAGGAAACTTCAACATACTTTGAAAAAAAAAATATCTTCTCGTCCTTGAAAAACTCACCACTAAATCCACCAGTGGTGTCAAAGGTCACCAGTCACCTCACTCTCATCCTCACTGAATAAATCCTTTGGATCCTGATGAACTGGATCAGTCAAATTTATCAAATCATTTAATTTATTTTGACAGATAATTAATTGATTAATCACAAATTTTTTGGAGTGTTTTTTATTTTAGACCAAAGAAATTTTAAATTGATTTCGGTAAAGCTAAGCCGGTGTCAGCGAGGCTATGGACAGGCGCACACTGCATCGTAAGGAGGTATGTGGTCTCTAGCACTTGGCTGGGGAGTGGAAGAAGGACTGAAAGAGAGAAAGGAAGACAAGAAGAAAGAGAGAGAAAATAAGGTTAGAGTCGAGTTGTTCTCGGTATACTCCAGCTGTATTAACGTAAACAGGTAATCGAGTGGAGGTAAGGACTTAACATCCTATATCGTGATCGTGCGCTCCGGTGTGGCTGCCCAGGATCCAGCTGGAGAAGGAAAAGGAGGTGTGCGATCTACGATATAGTACATTAAGGAGCTGTTTTATATATATATGTGTATATAAGGTTGGGTGTGTAGCAAGGTTGTAAGTAAGAGTGAGATTTGAGAGAGAAGGAAGAAAGAAGAAAGAGAGATCTTATCCGTTCACCTACAGACGCTCCATAGCTTACTGGTAGGACGTGAAACAGGAGAACTAGAAACTCAAATAATTCTAGTCCTAGATAAGCAAACCAGTCAAATTAAGTCGATTTGACCATACTAATTTCTACTGAATCAGACGTAGGTGCAAATTTGAGGGAACGTTCATATGGACATGATACATAATCTGTCAAATTTGCACCTTTCTAGGATGCTCCAAAGTTGCTGAAAAAAATTATTAAAGTCTTAAAAAGCAATAATTTATCAGTTTTCTGCTCGTCACTCACGAACGGCTTGAGTTAACGAAATTTTTCATTAATAACAATTGTAGAAGATGAAATTATCAACAAAAAAGTCAGTAGCAACAATTTCCTACCTGTCAAAAATTAGTAAACAATAGCTAATGTAAAAAAAAATGTTTAAAATCATTGAATATTTGAAAATTTTTAAAACTATTAAAGGAGTAATAAATTTGTTAAATATCAACATGTTCAGATAGAAGGATGTGTTTTTTGAATTTGTAGAGAAAAAAAAATTAATTTAGTTGTTTATGTTCAAGGATCAGAGTCCTAAGAGTTAAAGTTTTCTTTAACTTGTCTTGGGATAACAAATTTATTAATAGGAATTTTACTTGACTGATAAAAATGAGTGATTTTCGAAAAAATTATGGATTCATTATTTTGGGGGTGATTGAAAAATATGAAATAGATTTTATAAATTTTTCTGGTTTTTTTTTTTTTTTGAACAATTAGTGGTGAAATTTTTTAAAATGAATTTATTGCTTCATAAAAAATTGGTGCTTTTTTGTAGGATTTTAATTTTATATTTGAATATAAAATTTTTATTGCATTGGAAGAAATTTATAGAACCAACAAACTATTAAAAATTCTTTCAAAAACTTGACATAAAAAATTAACTATCACCAAAAAATATATAAAATCTTGAAAAAGAAAAAACTTGTATCAAAAACTTTTTGATTGTACTTTTGATAAAAAAGGTATAATTGCTAAAACAACCAATTAAAAAATGTATGAGAGGAAAAAAGGTCCGAATGCTTTATAAATATTAAGAAGTAAATTTTAAAACAAAGTAAAAATATAAATAATAAAAATAATATGATAATGAAGATGACTTATAATAGGTTTGAGAACGTGTGAAATGTTAAAAATACGTAACACCAATTATAACAATAAATAAATTATGTAAAACGTACATCATCTAAAAGGTAAAAAAACTTTCTCCTTTCATGTAGAACAATTGACGCGCAACAAGTGTTGCGCTTCAAGCTTCAAGTAATAAACAATTAAAATTAAAATAATTTTACCGAAAATTGTTCGCTGAACTCTTTTATAAAAAGAAAAAAAAAACCATTCGACTGACTACGGTTTACGAAAAAATAAAACCTATTCGGGTTACAGTATCGCAATACATAAAATATCTTGCGTGAAATCGACACTCGGGAGCAATATAATAAAAAATATCGAAAATTACACGAAAGATTGCTCGCGGGGCGTGAAAAATTTTCGATCAAATAAAAAGGGTTTTTTTTATTTTTTTCGCTTCTATATAACGATTCGCTCCGATCGTGTAATTTATCGCTCATGGGTTTCCTGTAATTGATTGCCAGATGTCCTCTGTCTATGTCTTACAAACCGTAATAAAAATAACACGACGACCTTTTACATTAAATAAAATATTGTGAATTACAATTAAAATTATAATAATTACATAAAAATAAAAATGATTTTTCGAAAACTACAATTAACAAATAAAATATTTATATTTTTCCATAAATGGGATCCAGAGTGAGAAAAGGCATCGTGAGAAGTGGGTTAACCGTCTATCACCTCCACTCCTTCATATTTTTCGCATCTTCTCATGCAGCAACTTTATAATGTCCGGCATTTCCCAGGATATGTTTTGCCGTTTACCTCAGAACTGCATCACGAAATCCGAAGTGCCTTTCCCTCTTCTCATTTCTACTCGCTTGTACCCTTCTCTATGCAACTCACTGTATCTCATGCTTATAATAACTATCTAACTATTATTTACTATTGTGTGCATCATATATAATGTATGATACAATTCTCTCGAATTTCCCAGATTATTTTTATATTTTATTTAAATAAATTAAAGCTATCATATAATTATAGTTGTAATTATAATCACTCCGTCCAATGACCTTAACTACACTGATAAAAAATTAATTTTATTGAAGAATTTTTTTTTTTATTTAAGAATTTTTCTTATTGATTAAAAGTGATCAAATTTTTTAAAATTATTTTCTTGGTTCAGGATTTTATTTCTTAAATTAATTTTTTCATCAGTCTAGAACTATACTATTGTAAAAAAAATTTATTGTAATTTTTTATTACTGTCAAGTAATAAATTTTTTGATGAATTTTTTTTTCTTTAGACATAAAAAAAAATGACTGTTTAAAATTTTAGTTTTTACAAATTCTATAAACATTTGAAACTGTAAAAAGTAACATTTAACTAAATTTATAAAAATTTAATTTCAAACTTTAATTTTTCCAACTTGATTTTTGGAGCGACGCTTATTATACGGAAAATAGAAAAAGAGAAATATTACATTATATAATGTAACATGGCGCTTCATATAAATAAAAACTAGTTTAAAGAAACTAAAAAACACGCATTTTATAGAAAACCAAACTAAAAAATAGAAAATAAATTTGAATTAAGAACAGTGTAAGGCACGCAGTAGCCTATCGGTTCCGGCCCTTGCTTTTCAAAATGCATTGGACCGGGTTCGAATCCGGCGTACACCAATGAATATTTTCAATATTTAAGTGTATTATTCTGCTGAGCCTAAAAAAGTTTAAAACGAGTTTGATTTTATAGAAAATATTATTTCGAAGTGCAATTTTTCTAGTTTTTTATGTGAAGCGACGCTCATTATTATTTATAATGTAATTTTTCTCCTTTTCTTTTTTCCGTGTAATATTGCAATAAATTAATTGTAAATTTTTTTCGTAAACTTGATATTTAATTTTAACATATTTTTGGATACCAAAAATTTATTAAATTTTTAAAAGTATATTACAATGAAAATTTTAATAACAATAATAATAATTTAAATAATTTTCTATCCACTTATCGTCATTGATCCCCAATATATATATATATATATATATATATATGCTAATGAGAGGCATCAAACAAAATCACCCGAATATATGTATATTATACTCATGCAGTCATAAACATTTTAGATCTACATAATAGAGTGCGTAATCCTCAACCTGCAGACTCTTCCTCTTGTACGTCCTCTATATTTATATGTATATATAAATATAAATATATATATATATATTAGTATAATACAATGCCTGATATGTACATGACAATAAAAACTACCTGATTCATGAGGCGTATGTTAATGAATGAGAATCGTAAAATAGCGACAAAGAGATGACAAACCGAAAGTGGGCCACTGTACCGTAGACTTTTTACGCCGGGGGTTTAAAAATTAAGTAACTGTAAAAGAGAAATGTAATCCAATCCAATCTGACTATGATATTACATTTAATGCTTAATGATAGTGATAATGATAATGATAATGGTACTCACCGGTTTCTATGGCAATTTCTTATCGAACGCGACATATGGTCAAGGATTATCTTCCAGTATTTGTATTTTTTACAGAGGTACGGCATTTTTATTTCTAACTTTGCGGTAGTTTATTCTGCATCTGAAGAGTGAGTATGCAATTATTACTAATATTTTTTTAATTTTTACATAGATAAAACTTTTTTAAATAAAATCTTTAATAAATTATTGAAAAAAATTATTGTCGACTTAGTTTTCAATATTTTTATCAAATCATTAATTTTTTTAATTTAGTAATGAAATTTTAATATGAACATTTATAACTTTTTTGGTCATCATAATTTTGAGTAAAAAAAATTTTTTAATAAATTAGTAAACTAATTTTTTGATTAGAAAATTTTTAAAGTGAAAATTCAATAAAATAATTTTCAAATTTCAATATTTGTGAATAAATATATTAATTTTCTTGAAGAATTTTCCAGGACATAATTTTTTAAAAACACAAATTTTTTCTAATTATTTTTTAAAATGCTAAATAAATTAATTTAATATTTAAAAAAAAAATTTATCATTATTTATTTTAAAAATTATTTCTTCATAATAATGATTCAATAAAAAAAAATCAAATTTATTTAATAGTCAAATAAATAATTAAGAAAAAATTTTTTTCTATAAAGTACGTATTAAAGTTTGATTAAAATTAATTATATTTCATAATAACAAATCCATAAAATCTTACAAAAATATATAATAAAATAAAAATTATAACACTCTATTAAAAAAAAAAAAAAAAAAAAAAAAAAAAAAAATTAATCTAGTCAAAGAAATAATATGTAAATGATCTCGTAATATTTTCTGTTAAAATATAAGCTTGCCATTGATCAGAATTTAAAATTAAGATTAACTATTGATAAGATAATGCCTATGACAGTGCTCTTAAAATTTATCTATTCAGGGAAAATATATATGTATTAATAATAAATATTGTACAGATAAATTTATAGTGAATATTGAATAAAGTAATATTTTACCAATTGTTGGTGTTATGATTTTAAAATAAAGTATGCAAGAGTGTGAGTGAAAAAATTAATCCACTTTACAGGAATGGAATAAATTGATAACACGTGCCTGAGTTGCCGGGGCACGTGCCGCTTATTATACTTTTGTGAAGATCAAAATCACGGACAGATGTATCACTAATTCTCGAGTTTGTAATTTCCGATGCGGTTGGTAATCCATCGGATTACATTTCTATCATGTTTGTCAAATTTTCGCAGGATTTATATTTATATTAATATTAATAATATTTAATATAATTAGATTTTGATACTACTCGTGTATAGAGATGTGGAAAGTCATAGCATGACCAATCGAGCCGATCAATCATTCAGGTGTTAGAAGGACTATCGGGATTGTGAAAACATATTTCCATAACAAGGGTGCCCTACTTGAACCTGAAATAATAAACATTGACGTTTTGATCAGTTAAAAAAACACTCGATTTAACTATGAGTTTAATTATACAATAATATTAATATTTTTTTTCTTTTGGATATTTAATTGTGTTTTCAAATTTTGACTTTAAAAATTTTTGTTTTGAACTTTTGAAATTTTTTTTTTCATCAATCAATAACTCTAATGAGCTTAAATAATGTAATATTCAATTAACTTTTGTCTTTTTCCAAAAAAAAAATTTATTGTATTTAGTATTCAAAATGATAATTAAAATTCAAAATTTTATATCTATAATCATAATAATAAAAATTTCAAGATTGAATATTTTAATAATTTTTTTATTTCTTCTTTAAATACAAAAACTTGAACAAAATTCAAATTTGACGTTGTTTAATCATCACCACAAATTTAATGTATCAAAATTTCCATACTTAAATTGAAATAATTTATGTATTTCTTCTTTAGACGCAAAAACACTAAAATTTCGACTTAGATATACAAAAAATTCTAATTAAAATTTAAATTTGAACTTCTTTAATCATAATTAAAGTCAGTTACTATTTAAATGCATCATTTAATTCATTACTTCTCAAAATTTCGCCACCAAAATTTAAATTCTTCTAGTCTTCTTTCTTCAAGACCAAAGCAATCAAAAGTTCGACTTAATTAATCAAAATTTCCAATCAAAATGCCAACCATCATTCAACTAATCATCAATTGAGGAGCTGATTTTCAAAAGGGTACTTTTTCATATTTCAAAAGAGCAGTTTTTTGAACTTTAAAATATTAATTATTTCGAGAATTCTAGAGATTGTTAAATTAAAATCTAATTATAGCTTCATAATCGATAGCACTTTATAGCTAAATTAAGAAAATTCAATAAAAATATTTATAATTCATCAATATATTCAAATTTTCTCAAAAACTTAACTAATTATCTTACCCTTTCTTCAAATTCCAAAAATTCAATCATGTAATTCTCGAAATCAAAATATCATGACAACTTACCTAAAAAAAAAATATTGAAATCAATTCCCAACTTCCTTCAAACCCTCTAAAAAAATAAAAATAAATCTACCCAGCATTTACCTAAAAAACAAAAAACAAAACCCCGAAAAATACAAGGATTAGCTTTATCCATGTAATTTATTCGAAAAGTAATAGTTATAGTTACAGCAGTTATAGTCGCAGTCATTAATCATCGATTAAGTGCTCAAAGTGATTGGTCAGGGTAATTTTTGTGAATTTCCGTGAATTGGGGAAAGTTTGTCCCCCAAGCGTTATTTGGACTAGTCATTTTCTCTTTCTTCCACACTCAATTCCACATCATATCAATACAAGTTTGGTCCGCGCTCCCCTTGGCCCCCTCGCCTCTAAAGGGTCACCTATGCCACCAGTATGTCATTCTACAGACCAGCACCCCTGTACAATCAACAGCCAGCAGTAGTAGTATGTACTGACTGCTATATACTTCGTACAGTACAGCGAACTGCTTTTCTACCGAGTACCAACCAGCCGACAGCTCAGATGCTTTACCAACTTGTATTATATTATTAGTCCGATCGATATGTGCACTCGACGGTAACGATCATGCGGAGAAAGAGAGAGAGAGAGAGAGAGAAGTTCTCCTAAATCACTACCATTAAACAGACATCAGACATTTTGATTTCTATTCGTAGGCATCGTGTTATTGATTTTGAAACATTAAGTATCAGATAATGCTCAGTCTTGTTTGTTAAATGGTTCCCTCCTCATGCCGTCAGATAGTACTTTGGACATGAACACCTTTCCTTTCCTTCTTGCTTTTCCTCTTTCTTTTCCTACCTGGAAAATTTAAAGTTTGATGATAGATATGAGCAGGAAAAAAATTTAATGAAAAGGCTACCCCAAACATAAACGCCGGCTGTCACTTTTCCGCTGTATACAGAGGTATTGGGTATTAGGTGGTTGCATGAATGAAATACAAACGAAAGAGAGAATTTGGGGAAACGATTGAATCGTGGAACTAACGGATTCGACACAGCTTGCAAGTTTGTTTGCAAATAGCTCTTTTATTCTGAATTAATCATCGGTTTCATTTTTGAGTGATTGGTTCTCTTTATTTATTTTAATACCGAAAAATACTTGATTGGTTGTTAACTAGAAAGATTAGTCAAAAATTGTTTACTGTTTTTTAAATATAGAATAAATATTATTTTTAGAAAAAATTAAAATTTTTTTTAAACTTTGATAGGAATTTTTAGAAGAATTTTGATGATAAAAAAAAAGGCTTTGGCGTAAAATAAGATTTTAGATTGCTCCAAAATTTATGTCTCTGAACTGCTAATTGGGTTGGGTTTTGCTGTGATTAACATAAATCTGACATCAAAGAGAATAATGGATATTCCATATATAAGATCGCACTTTTCCTTGTGCTCTTCGTTATATAGGATTTCCAGGCTTATTAATGAGCTCGCTTCTAACGTAAATTTTTTTGCTGCATCTTTAGATTAAATGTAAAAAGAAAGATAGAAAAGTATTTTTAAACTGATTATTTTAGGAATTATTATTGTTATTGTTTTTTTCTATGTTTTATTATTTTAAAAGTCACCCTTTCTATTTTTTTGATATAATTCTGATGTACAATTACATTGAAGTATTTCAAGAAATAAATACATTTTTAATATTTCATAAAATTGTCTATGCACAGAAAAAAAATTGATTTGAATCAAATGAAAAATTCTTGAACCAACACGAAAAAATCTTGAATCAAGTAAAATTTAATTAAACCAAGAAAAATGTCTTAGTTTAAGAATTTTTCTACTCAAATCAAGAAAATGAACTTCTTCAAAATTATTTACTTGATTCAAATAAATTTTTTTTTCTGTGTGTAGTTATAAAATCTTCTAATACTTTGTAAAATGTTTGTGAATGTAAAAAGTCTTAAGATTTGAAAAATGATTTAAAATCTCGTAAAATTTTTTTATATTTTACAAAATTATCCATTAGAATTAATCAAATTATTTATTTATTTGTCAAATTCATCAAAAATAGTCTAGAAAAAAAAAATTTAGGGACCCTTTCCCAAAGCGCAATTGATTCCACCATACCAAAAATACTAGCAAATAAACAATAGAATTTTTTAAACACAAGCTCATCTGGCAAAAGACGAGTTTGGTTATGACTATAACTATAGACATAGATAAAAGAAAAATTTAGACAAGCATCTTCAGCATCAAATTTCCGCATCTGTTTGAATATCTTTTAGAATAGAGTGTGCTGGTGGTACAAGGGGGTGGCCGCGGCTTTTCATGGCAAGGCATTTGCAGGCTTTTGTAGTTAAACCACGAACAAAGAGCTTAGAGACCACCGCAGGGATATATGTCGTCCCTTTGACATTGACAGCGACTGCGTTCGATCACGGCGACTCTCTTAATTCCGTAAATATGGAAATTCTGTTTGCTTTTATCATTTATCCATCGACTATTCTTCTTTCTTCTTTTCATTATCCTTCAATGGAACTCGGGAGGTTCCCGCCCGAACTATTCTGCAAACAAACTTTATATAATTTTTTGCGGGCAAAAAATTAAACGCTGGTTCCATTTAATAGGTATGTATAAGTATATAGATATATATTTACATGTACAATATAAATTATGAGCACACTAAAGCTGAACTGGGACGATGAATAGAAAAAGGCTCTTACTCTCGCTCTTTAGTACTTGACCATTAATTATTTTACTGCTGAAAAAATGGGACATTGTTGAAGGTATATGTGTACGAGTTTGACTTTTGCGATGGAAATATATATTATATATTATGTATATATATAGTATAGAACGAAATAGTGGGACAGATGTCTATGGGGGGCAGGTGTAGGCTGACGTGCGCGTGCCAACCAACCCCCCGCCGTGTCGCCATTCAAGACTATAATTTACTTGAAGAATACCCTCTACTCTGGAGCTGAGCTGGAGCATTCAGCATTCAACCGCGGATACAGTTAACTCAACTTTGCATTCAATTTTCTTCTTAAAAAAATGACTTAATCTCAAAAATATTTTTACAAACTTTTGATAAATTTTTTTGGATAGGATTTTTGAAACGATCAATTTTTTTTAATTTTATTTTTGTAATGTAAAAATATTTGAGCATAAACACAAAAAATTTTATGACAATTGAACAATTACTTTCAAAGATATACTTGTAGAGCCGCCTTGGGCCCAGGCCAAAAATTTCAAGTCACTTTTGCTCAAAACTGTCTTTTTAAAGTCGCTAAGCAAGATTTATCAAAAACGGCTGATTAAATCAGTCTCTAATTTTTACACAATTTTCTTAACTATATTTTGCAGTAATTGGCCCAAAGATTAATTAATACGGTAATATTTTACATTTTTATAACAAAATATTTCAATTATTATGTTAAAAATAAAAAACTAAAACTTTCATTGAAAATCTAAATTTTTTTTTGTGAGCTTGCGATTTTGTAAAAAATAAATATTTTAAGAATTCCTTCGATGAATTACTAGATTATATTTTATTTTAGTAGAATTTTTTTGGATTTTCAATTCTTATGATTTTTTTATTTTAAATTCTTAGAAATCTTTTACAAAACCTGGAAAATTCATAATCTGTAAAAAAAAAAACAGAAAAAATGATCCAAAAATCCCTTTTTTTGGCCTTCCAAATGCATTCAATCTCTCAATTTTAACAATAAAAATAAAAATTAAATGTTTGTATTTTTCTTTCGGAAGTATTTAAACAAACTACTGAATAATTTACTGAATGTCACTTCCCCGTTTTAATCTGATGTAAAGAAGAGATTTGACATTTGTGACGAGGCTCTAACCAAATCGATGATATTTAACACGAGCAGATAAAAAACATTTTATTAGGCCGCTGGGGCAAACTTAAGCCGGATTACAACCGAGTGGATTTTATCTCCCATCTCTTTCTCTATCTTGGTTTATCAGGGTCCGAACTGGGCCCCGAGTTGAGCTGCAGGAGGTATATTCTACCAGCAGAAGTTCAGCATCCACAGATAATAGCCCATATCAAATTCACTCACTCGAATTCGAGAGCGCTAGACTAAACACTAAAAATGATTTTCCTTATTAAAATTCACTTTAGCCACGCTTCGGCGATCTCACGTCTCAGGTTACTTTTTTCGCGATATTTTTAAATTACCCGTATAATGGAAATCTAATATGATAGTAAAATCTAATTTACCTTAACTTAAATTTGTTAGTTTTTATTTATTTATTCAATGTATCTTAAATTTTATATTTGGACGTCTTTTTCTTTGCGTAATTTGATACTTCAAATTTTACGGGCTTCTGGTTTTTGCCTAAATTGACGCTTTTGAATTTAAACTCCATTTATTAATACTCTACATCAACAATGAAGCATTAATAAAAATTATTAAACATGCATGTCAAATTTTTTGTACACTTAAAAAACTTTTCAATGAAAAAAATTATTGCAAAAAATTTTTCTTAGAAGAATTAAGAAATTTTTTTCGTTTTAAAAAAATTCTTTAAGCTTATTGAAATAAATGTATATCACAATTATTTTATAAAAATTTTTTGAAGCTAAAATTAGCAGACATCTGTCAATTTTTAAAAATTTTTACAATTAAATTATTATATTATTACATAAATTTTAATAATAAAATTCAACACTTGGAAAATTTTTTTAAATTACAAATTTAAAAAAATATTCATAACATTTTTTAATTTTACTAAACAAATAAATTAGTTATAAAAACCTATTAAAAAAAATTACATCAATAGTTTTTTATAATTCCTGTAGGAATTACATATACGTATGGAATTTTTTTAATATAATTTTATTTGATAAAAAAAAATTATCCAATGTATTTTATATTCATTATAATAAATATTTTTTTTATAATTGATTTGCAATAAAAAAATAAAAATTATTAGATTTTTGTTGATTTCAATGTTATAAAATTTTCAGTACTATATTTAAAAAAAATTCTATCTGTTAAAAAATTTTCAGATTAAAAAAATCTATCAATAAATTAGCCGTAAAATAATTTGAAATGCAAAAATAAATAACCGAAAAGTGATAAACACAAGTGTGTTATTTCAACACTTTATACGGTCAGACCCGGTAGTAGTCAAGTGCTTAACGTCACGAACGACCAAGGTACCCTTTCCCCCTTCCCCTTGGTAGTATCCTTCATTTCGTCGTCATCACTATTACTATCAATAGAACGAAACCAGCGAAACTCTGGCTAAGCCCTGGTAAGTCGGCATTGGGTATGTAGTACCCTTCATATTCGAGTTATACGGCAGCTCATTAAACACCCACGGCACCCCTCGACAGGACCCACACCCTGATTTAACCATTGTTTGGGGTTCACTCTTCATATATATATATATATACATACATGTACGACGAAATAGACTGGGGCAACGACTCAGCCATCTGCCGTACCTTCTGCACTCTGTACTTGTATGCGTACGAATGACAGTGGTGCTTTTTTTCGCCAGCAAAATCTACAAAAAATCAAATTATATGTTAGCTGGAAGTTGCATTGTATTATTATGAAAATAAATAATTTTTAATGGAGTAAAGATCATGCGTAGCTTTAATTTTATGTTTTATGTTTGAAAAAATATCACGGTTTGCTGGATATTTTATAACGGAAATTTTTCAGGGGGAAAAACTGGATTAATATACAAAGTGAGAATCACTGAATGCAGAAATGACGTGTTCGCTGATTGTGATCGCATGCAGAGATTATTTCACTGAAGTGTTAGGTTCAAGTTTTAGTTAATATTAAAAATTATTTTTTTTTATTTATTGCACAGTACAAAATTTTGCGTCAGTGCGTCAAAACATTTTGTGTTAAAAATTTTTATGTTAAATATTTAACACTTTTTTATGTTAATTCAACACAATAACTTTTAAATTTACACATAAAAGTGTTAAATACTTAACACAAAAATTTTTGATGCAATGACGCAAAATTTTTTTGCTATGCAGGTTCAAGTTTTAGTCAATATTAAAAATTATTATTTTTTATTTATTGAACACCAATAAAAATTTTTATACTACTTAAATTTATTTAAAATACTAATTTTAATATTTTCCACATATGGACCAAATTTCCATGTAATAAGAAACACGCGGTAGCCTTTTGTATAAATAAAAAAAAAAAAAAACACCCGGCATTTGATTAGTTTCAGATAAAATTATCCATAGTTTTTAATTTTCATTAGCATCAAGTCACTCAAAATGTAAGTTAATGTTAACTAGCTTGAAATTACATAACCGGGTGATTTTACGTACGAGCAGAACCACGTCTAATCGATTCGACGCTGCTCTTTCACGTCGGGTATATAATTCAAAGTATGTGTGCATACAACGAAAGTTTGAGCATTAATATTTCCACTCCTCCACTCCAATCGAACCCTCTAATCACGAATAAAAATAACTTATATTTATTATAAAATAGCCGAACAAAAAATTACTTCAATATTAGATACATTTATGATATACAATATGTTATAATATCTGCCGGATGCAGGAAATCAACCAAAGTTTCCGGCTATAAATTTCATTATTTAATTAGACATGATATCAAAATCACCCCGATTTGTTAGTTTGATGTTAAATCACTGGAATAGTTATAGTTATTGTATAAAAAATGTTTTCATACAAATCCACTGAAGTACAGGGGGTAGAAGTAGGAAACCCCGAGATCTCACGCTCAAGTTGATAAATTTCATAGGTTTACCGAAAAGAAATAGACAAATTGTGTAAACCCATAAATAAAAGTAATAGTAACAAGTAAATTTACAGTGGGAACCAACAACATAGTCAAGAGCGCGAAAATCCGACTAAGACGGCTCTGCCTCTTTGACCGCCGGCAGTAGTTGTAGTTGAGGGTGGATTTCAAAGACACCGCTCTTTGTCGCTAAGTAGCTGTGAAATCGGGCACACATTTCATTTGTAAACCACCGGTTTCGTTGTACATCACACAGTTAACACATTTAAGATCTATTACGCCGAACACCTACCACGTCTGCACCCAGAAATTTGAGACCCTGAGAAAAAATAGGTCAACATTTTTAAATCAATCACTTAATTATTGTGTTAAAGTTAAATACTAGTAAGAAAAGATTTATGGAAAATAAACAGTAATAATTATTGAAAATAAATTTTCTGTTAAAAATTTTGATCTTTTTTGGTAATTATTTACAAGTGGGGTCAACCCCACTTTGGGCCATAACTAGGTCAAAAATTAACATTTTCAAATTTTTTTTTAACTCTGCTTGTTTTTACGGCGGATTTATGATAAAAGAAAATAATAAAGATTTCGATAGCTTTTTTGCCTTAAAAAGTTGGAAAAAATTTTGGCTCTCATGTTTTTGGATAAAATTTCTATTTTATCTTTTTTTGATATTTTTAATCTATATTTTTTTGAAAAACTCATAAAAAAACGAACAATTAAAAAAAAAGTTGAATATCATAATTTTCTAAAAAATTTGAAAATTTGTTAAAATTGTGACAATCAATTTTTTTTTTAATTGTTAATTTTTTTATATACTTTTAAAAAAAAATATATCAATAAATTCAAAAAAAAATTTTGTTCAAAAAAATGAAAATTAAAATGCTTGACCCCACTTGTAAATATTTACCTCTTTTTTTTTTACAAGTAAAATTTTAATGCAAGATAATATTTCGGAATAAAAAAATTTTTTATTACAAAAAATGTTTACTTTCTACCTAGCCTATTTCTACCCCCAACTGTAACTTTAAAAAAGGGGTTTAGTATTAAAAGGATGTCATATTATTTGAGCTAGATCATTTGATGAATAGTCAAATGCTTTTAATAGTCGGATTAAATTCAAAAGTCAATTTAATGGACACTTGATGAAGGTATATTTGATTTTTTAAATCAAACCTTCGGATCAAACATATATATAATCAATCATTGATCTCTAAATTTTATCCTCTTCAAATAATATTATTTTAACTTACATAGAAAAAAATTTTTTTTAATTAAAATAAATTTTTCTTTCTTCTGAAGACTCTTCAAAAAATTTTATATCTAATAATTTAGTTATCTAATAATCAAGATAACTATTTCTTCACCGTCATCCAGTCCTCCCCTCAGTTAGCCTAAACAATAAACATAAACATAAATAAAGATACTAATAATACAATAAAACATTTTATTTATTTTATAATAGCAATGAGTCAGCTGTTTACTTACAAAAAGTTATCACGATGCCTCCTGTTTAATTTACTTTTATTAACGTTTTGAGTGACGTAATTGATGAGATAAATACATAGATATACACGCACCGACAATGTGCGTATTCTTCGGCCAGGAGCCCAGGGCGAATCACGTGGTACCTAAATACTAAATATTTGTCGACTTCTGTTGAACATTAAACATTTAAATATCCCAAGGCGGTATTTAAATTACCCATCCCCCGAATGAAACTGATAATATACTGTACCTACGAAGAATTTAATTTTACGCATCACGTATGATGTGTCAATCGCAAATTGCATGATGCAAATTACCGCTGTTACATCTCATCTAACATGTAACATAAATAGCTTTCTTTTTAAGTTTATTTTTGGTCCAGTTATTTCATCTAGCTACAGTAATGAAAAAATTAAACTCAAAGTAAATAAACTTAAGGGGCACACTTAGTGTGACAGCCTAAAAAAGGTGATTTTTGGGAATTAAAAAAAAAAAAATATATAAATTATTTAAAAATTTTAAGGATATATTTATACATATTTTAAGAATACACAGTAAAATTTTTGAAGAAAAAAATTAAGTGTTTTTCGAGTTACACCCGATCTCCGACGGTGCTAAAAAAGGTCCTCCACTGCTGCAGTGATTCTGGCCTCCTCCGTAGAGTAAACCAAAGAAAAAAAATTTTTTGTTAAACTAGAAGATATTGTTCCTACAATGACCTACAGCCGAAAAAAAAAAATATCAAAAATTGACAAAATTTAGTTTTAGAAAAAAAAGTTGAATTTTACCCAAAATTTTGGTCGTTTTTGACCTGCCAAAATTCGATTTTTGATCAGATCAAAAAACTGGTAGATCATTGTATGGAAAACTATGTACAGAATATGCAGAAAAAAATTTGATAGTGATCGGATCATTTGTCTCCGAGTAATCACTGCAGCAAATTCGAAAAATGCTGTTTCGAGAAAAACACGCTTTTTTGTAGCTAATGCAACTATCTAACTACTGAGCGGCTACTCTTCAAATGGCTGTAACTCAAAAACTATTTGAGATATCGATTAAAAATTTTAGTATTTTATTTTTAAAGTATAACCTATCGAAATATAAAAAAAAAACGATTTTTTTTAATTTCACACTAGGATTGCCACTTAAATTTAAAACATTCTTGAATATTACTTATAATTATTAACAAATTTTGTTTAAACTTCTTCTTTGTAATAGGTAAGTATTATTGTTTGTCAGTGGTACATATAAGTATTATAATGATTTTTTGTGTAATGTAGAAAAATGTAATGTCACTGAAGTTGACAGACTAGAAATTTTTTATAATTTTATAGCGATGCCATTATTATGAAAAAAATTCAATAGAAAAATTCCACGTGTGAAAATTGTAAAAAAATTATCAGCAGAAATTTTTTTAAGTATTTTTTTTATTCAATAAAATTGATTTGTTATAAAAATTTTGAAAAATTGATAGTATCACAAAAATGTAACATAAATAGTCTAACTATGGTACTAATGCTTCAACAAGCCTTGGGGAGACACGTGCGAGGGCGTTAAGTCGCGGTTCAATAAGCGAAATCCTTGATATAAAATGAACGATCTATCTTGAAAGTAATGATATCTCAATTACGGCTAACTTTTGACACGTGCCGAGCCGATAATTTCACACCGTGATACAAGCATGAGCCACTTCCTTGATACACGTGCCTGTAATGTAAAAGCCCTTCATTATATGGGATATATTAGGCATGCTTGTATTATTTTTATCATAAATGATAATACTTACATTAAAAGCAGCTCATATTTGTTAAAAAATATTGTATGTTGTATATTCTGCGCGCATATGGATAATTTGTGGGAATAAAGCTTTTGTATATCTATTAATATTGATATTAACATTAATATTGCCACTAAGACACTCGAGATGGCACGCGGCCGATAGGATTATTATTTTATTGTGTTTTCTTAGGGATCCGCTGAAGCGATATCGTATCAATCCCAAAAAGTATCAGTATCTCTTCAGCTTTAGGCTCTACTATTAATACACAATCCACACCAAGGGATGCGTGATATCGAAGAAATAGAAGTGTTGGGACGTTACTAAAGTACGTGGTCACGCACGTGCCGGACACGCGGCCGACACCCGGTTGATATGTGTTTTGTCAATTATCTGCACAGTTAATTTTCAACGGGGTGTTTTTTACTGTGTTGTGCCAACTGGAACTATCTGTTTAAATAGATCTTTTTATTAAGTAATATTTGAGTTTTTTATTTGAAATTTTAAACTCTAATCAATAATATTTACCTGAGATAATTCTAAAAAATTAATTGTCTGAAAAAATTTGTAACTCTTAGAAATTAGAAATTCTTTTATTAATGCCATTTGCCATTTAATAAATTATTACATAAAGAAACATATAGCTATGAGTACATACACTGAAAAAAAAAATTAACTCGAATCAACAGTAAAATTCTTGAACTAAGAAAATAATTTTGAAGAAGCTCATTGTCTTAAATCAAGACAAAAAATTCTTAAATCAAATAGAATGTACTTAAATCAAGTGAAATTTCTTAGTCTTAGAATTTTTCAACTCAAATCAAGAAGATTAAATTCTTCAAAATTATTTACTTGATTCAAGTAAATTTTTTTTCTGTGTAGCACAACTATATAAAATAAAAATATTTTAGATAAATTTGGTTTACAACTACATCGATATTCACTCGGTAAACAATTATTAAAAAACAAGAATTTAAGGTTAAAAGTCTTAATTTCACTTTTATTTAGTTCAACTATTAATTTTATGTATTGCACTGAGTTTATCCGGTAATTAATTATTTACAAGTAAAGTCAACCGCATTTTGGGCCATAACTAGATGAGAAATTAACATTTTCAATTTTTTTTCCTGCTTTTTTTTACGGCGCATTTATGATAAAAAATGTCGTGAAAGAAAAAAGTAAAGAATTCGATAGCTTTTTAGCCTTCAAAAGTTGGAAAAAATTTTGGCTCTCATGTTTTTGGATAAAATTTCTATTTTATCTTTTTTTGATATTTTTGATATACATTTTTTAAAAAATTCATAAAAAAACGAACAATAAAAAAAAAAAAGTTGGATATCACAATTTTCTAAAAAATTTATAAATCAACATTTTTTTTTAATTGTTCATTTTTTTATGTAATTGACAAAAAATATATCAATAAAACCAAATAGAAATTTCGTTCAAAAAAATTAAAATCGTTGACCCCACTTGTAAATATTTACCAAAAATTGCAATTATTAATTCAACTAAATAATTAAAATCTAAAAAAAAAATATAATTTTATCAGTGATTTTATAATTGAGAATAACTACTCGACTATTACTGATTATCATGAATAGTGTATTGATTAAAATGAAATATAATTGCAGTGTTTGAAGGCGGGCTGTACCAGCAGCTAGGTGCGAATTCATCAGAAGAGCGTGAGGCTTGGCTCCAAGCACTCCAGTTGGCGAGTTACGAGTTCATGAGAAACCAACTTCTGGCATTACGGGAGCGAATTGAGTCGTCTTCAGGTCACAAGAATGACACCGACATCCACATGTTGAGACTACAACGAGGAATAGAAACTGATCCTGCAGAAATACCAGTTTGCGAGATATCACTGTCCTGCGATAACTTACTATGTGACGGACACGGGCGTCCACCGAATCCAGTTCTCGAGATAGACGTCCAGGTAGCCAAGTCTCCAACTTGGATAAAGTACGCGCGCACTGAAGTTGTTGAGAGAAGCAGTAATCCAGGTTTTTTGACAACCGTGAGCTTCCGACCCAGCGATGGGTTGAATACAGACACCAAGGTGAGGATAACGGCCTACGATGTCCGCGAAAGGGTCAGCCAAACTGCTACGCCGATTGGAAGTGCCTGTGTCACGTTCAGCGAGGTACAAGACACCCCCAGACTGAGGATACCCTTGAAGTCCGCGAAGACCACGACAGTTGGGTTTTTGACGATAAATGTATGGAGTTTGGAGGCTGATGACAAGGGAAATAGCACTGAAAGCACTCCGTCGAGAAACATTCCAAGTACAAATAATCCGGGTTACTGTCATCGCCGCTCACAGTCGTTACCCCCGAGACTGGGCACCAAAATGAAGTTACCTCATCAGGGACAGTTGAAACTACTCTTTGCGAACCCTTACGTCCAGACTTACAGGTTCCACTCTGGTCTCGGGGGAGATATTTGCGTCCATGAAATTATGGCGGAGAGTAAACTGTGCTTTGAATTCCCCCAGCAGCTACTGGGAATCTGGATTCAAGAGGAGAAGGAGTTGCTGCAGGAGGTTGCGGGTATGGGGGAGTTACGCGAGCCCTGGCACACCAAACAAGTAGAGCTACTCGATCGACATCTTCATCTTCTGCATCTGTACTCTCAGGCTAAGGAAAATCTAGCAGCATTCAAAGCCAGTTACTTTAAACGCTCGTCCCGTAAAAATGATCGTACTTTGGAGTTTGCGCCTCTGAATCTTCATCTCCAGCGAATGTGGGTCCACAATGACACTTTAAATAAATGTGGATTCTATGATTTTATAAGTGTTGGTGCATTCACTGCTCACTCTCATAAAAGAAAATTTATTAAAAAATCTAAATGAATAATTAATTATTCCAAGGTATTAAATATTCATATCCCGATAATTCGCATGAAGTCTTCCAGAAGGTGAACTAGAATATTTATCCTCAGTTGACTGGTTATTTGCAAATTTAATAGACGAAACATTCTAACGTAAAATCGATCTGAAAAATAAAATGTAATTTATTGATGATAGTATTAGCGACTCGTTAGCATGAGTTGATAATCTGAGGAACAGGATTAACTCCCCTTTTCTTCTTACCTTCGTGCCCTACTGCACCCTCATTCATTTTATATATAAAGCGTATAGTAAATCCTATTCTTCGTGGGCGTTCGCCCGGAAAGACGATCGGGGACAACTTTTTGGCATTAGGGCAGGTACAACAAAAAAATAAAGTGTCTAGTTCTGCTGGGGGTCCACTACAACAAAAAAGACATTTATTATAAATTGATATTGAAGATTGAAGCTCCGATGCTCTAGATAACTCAGGACTTTACTCGGGGGAATTTAAAAACTGAAAGATGTAAAAAAATTGCAATCTCTTGGGAGAGAGACTAGACGGGTTCCTTGAAGTTGGGGTCGGATGTAAGAGGGTGAAAATTTGTTCCCTTGTTCGGCTATTACCTCGAGTGGACATAAAAAAATAAAATGAAAATATAAAGAGTAGGGATGCTGGTTTATAATAAAATTCAGAGACAATGACGCGTTTCTGTTTATTTACTTTTTTAGGACCATTGTTCTCGGGAGTGTATGATGTATGAAAATATGAGGAAGCCATGCGTGGAGCTTTTGTTATTGGCATGTATTATTTTTATCAAGCAACTGTTTCACTTGCGATGACGGTCCACTTAATTTTCAAGAGTCTGGACGTAGTTGTGCTCTATGTGTACGGAGAAGAGCCAATGATGGAGCATCTGCAGCTGAGTATAGATTCAATGAATCTTCCATAGGTGAGTGAGCGGGTAAACGGCTGGAAATCCTTGACACGAGATCAATTATCGGTAATGTTTTTGAATATACATTTTATTTTGGTTTTATGATTCAATTTTTTTTATTTTTAGGCTCTAGAGGTCAAGAACGGACACCGGTTTTTACAATAGTCAATTATGGTGAGAAGGACACCTGGAAGAAATAGATATTTTTGTTATTAGAAGCTTGGAAAAGGACTTGTTATGATGCCAGGAAATATCCTGGGAAAAAGTGAGATTTACTTTGGGAAATTTTTTTTTTAGAAAATCGAAAATTAACGATTTCTGAAGGAATAAATTTTTAGAGAATGTTCTTGATTTTAAGTTGTTAAATCAGTAAAAAAGGAGTAAATAAAAACATGAGATTAAATATAGAAAGCCTTTGAAAATTTTTTTATTTTTTTTCATTAATTAAATAAAAATTTTTTAAATATTTTTAAAAAATTGTTCATATAGTTTTTCAAATCTGCAATTGAAATTTTGATTATAATTTTTTTTTAATAAAAAAAAACCAAGAATTGTAATGTATTTTAATTTTCATTTAAAAAACTGGCAAATTGTCTTAAAATTAAGAATTTCAAAGATACATACTTATTTATTGTTTTTATTAAAAAAAAAAATTAATTAGCTTATAAATTTAACAAAAAAATTTGTTCCAAAAAATTATTTTTAAAAAATTCCATTAAAAATTTTTTTTTATTTCTACATGTTAATTTTTTTAATCATTTTTTTCTCGTCATAATTTATTTGTTACAAAAATTTTTTAAATTATCAAATATCTGCTAAATTAATTTACATTGTCATTTTATGATTTTAATATCAGCCATTTCATTGGAGTTTATAAAATTTCTTCCCGAACAATGTTCTAACCCCAAAAACAGGATATATAATCCACTTGAAACAATAACCAATTACAATCAATAACCGTATAAATGTACGAACAAACAAACAAATCAGTTCACCACCGTGGAGACGCTGACCAAGCAAAGCACGTGTCAAAACCCTACCGTCACGGCGCTTTAAAGGATTACACGTCGATTACAAGGATTAATTTAAAACTCTCATCTTTCATTGCCGGTAACTCCGTGTACTACGTGGACACCCTTCTGTGGGTTACTCCATGGTTTTACAATCAGTCATCCGTGCTTTGACATGCATAAGGGGTTGCATGAACTTTAAACTGAAAGAGCCAGATTAACCGGCCTCGTTAGGACACTTTCTCTTCCGCTGGGACACTTTGATGCATCGATATCTGAAATAAAAAACAAACAATTACTTTCATTTTACTTCACCCTTTACTGGATTCTTGCCTGTCATTGTTTATCCCGCCCAACTCCGCCCTATTCTGAAAAGACACTAAACTTCGTTTTACGAAACAGGTAAGCAAACCAAAGCGTCAAATTTTTATTAATCATTAATTTTTTAAAACTTAAAATTAATTGTTTGCTTTTTTACATCCAGAAGAAGGCTATAAGGAACAACGATAAATAATAAGAATAAGTAATAAATAATAAATGATAAATAAAAAGCGGGTACCAGTAGTACGGAGCTTTTGAGAGATGTTGAAGCTAGTCCCCCGGTTAATGCACAAGGTGCCCCTTGGCTTTTTTTCTACCCATGAATGATGATGTATGAGATGTTGGCTGGCTGCTAGGGGCTCGGTAAAGGGTTCCTTTGTTGTCTTCCCCCTGGAAAACGAGGTCCTGCGAGCCGCGGGGGACAGTGAAATATTACGCAAGCAAATACTTTTATTGCACTGGGTAATGCTACAGTAAACTTGCCCAAAGGTTTTTTTACCTTGACGATCAGAGGACTCTAAAATGTCAGTGCGGCTGTTTATTTTTTTAGACCAGCTTAGGTATGAAAATGAATTTAGCAGATAATTTAATGATTTTAAGATTTTTTTTAACAAATAAATTATGGCAAAAAAAATTATAAAAAAAAATAACTTGTAGAAATTTTGCAAAATGAACAATTCAATTTTTTTAAAATAATTTTTTTGTAAAATAAAGTAAAAAAATTATTGAGTGACTGGTAACTTTAAAGTCGTAAAAAAATTCGACATTTAAAAATTTTTTAAAATTAAAAATGCAATTTTTTAAAGGGAAACACGACTGTGACGATCGAAAAAAAGAGGTGATTTTCGGGAATTTTTTTGACAGGGAAAATAAAGAAATTTGGGAATCGGATTTTTTTTATTTTATTAAGGTTACATTAAAGATTATTACGCTAAATTTTTATTAAAAAATATTTAATTATTACAAAGTTATTAACAATCTCGTAGAGCACTAGAAAAAATTTTCCCTTCCATGGCCGGTTCGATAACTCAATAACAGATCATCTGAAAATAAAAATCTAAATTGTTTTTTAATCAGTAAGGATGTAGTTATCGTCGCACGGACGGAATTTAGAAAATTTTTATTTTAAAGATTTTTTTAGCCAGATTAAAAAAAAAAACAGTAAGAATAGTGAGAAAATTTTCAATCAGCCGCAATTTTTTTTAAAATGGAAATTTTCTCAAAAAAAATTAAAAAATAGTAAAGTGATTGCTAACTTTAATGTTATAGTTAGATCATTTAAAAAAAAAAAAAAAAACCAAAAATGGTGTTAGAACAAAGCGTTAAATTTATATCAACGTTTTTTATTTTTTTTTCGGAGTTGATGGAGGACAGACATGTAGGGTTAAACGAACTCGAAATTCAATACTCGAGGGAGGGATTTTGAAAAAGAAAAACATGAAAGAGCATCAAAAATACAATATGCAAATATGATCGGACATGGTTAGGTTTCGTACATTAAATTTAGTGTTGAGCCCTTGTTGTTGTCATGAGCCAATGTAATATACATACAGTAAAAGAAGAGGTTGGATGACGACAATGACTTGTATTGGACCTGGCACACGCTTGCATTATATTACATATACATATACATGTCTGGCTTGTGACAATAGAAAATAATAAACCGTGATAAATAGCCTAGCAAATAGACCCGAATTATTCGGATCCAGGTGCTCGAAAATATTCCGTATGATATTTTTAGTTGAGCAAATATTCATTCGGAGCTTTGAACTTTGTCAATAAGCTGCGAGAAAATTAATTTACATTGCTGCTCAAGGGTTCTTGTTCCTCGTTTGCGTGTATTTGACTAAGACATTAATTTGACACGTCAGTGAGTCCATTTTTTTTTTTTTTTTTAGAGGCTGCTGAGTGATTTTACTTGGCACTTGTGCTGTTTTATTCTTCAAGTCAAAGCAGTCGTATTTTATAAAATTATTTGCGACAGAAAAAAATAAGAAGCGAAGCATCATTATAAAGCGAGTAATAATACAATTGATGATAATTAAATTAGCTGACGTCTGAAAATTTTTAGAATTTTTTTATTTCAAAAAAATTTGACATTCAAAAAATTGGAAAAATTCTAAATTCAATTTTTTAAAAATATTTTTTTAGTTTTAATTTTCATTGATTCAAAAAATTAAAAATTATTACATGACTGCTAATTTTCGTATCATTAGAATAACAAAAACTGAAATTAAGACACATCTGATAATTTTAAAAAATTTTTCAACAAATAAATTATAGCAAGAAAAATTTATTTAAAAAGTTCCATCGTTAAAAACTCTAAAAAATTATAAATGTAATTTTTTAAAAATAATTTTCTAAAACTAGTTTATTATTTTTAAAACAATCAAAAATTTTTAAATGCTTGCTAATTTTAGTATCATTAGAATAAATGTTACTGAAATTAAGACACATCTAATGATTTTTAAAAATTTTTCAACAAATAAATTATAGCAAGAAAAATTTATTTAAAAAGTTCCATCGTTAAAAACTCTAAAAAATTATAAATGTAATTTTTTAAAAATAATTTTCTAGGCCTAGTTTATTATTTTTAAAAAAATTATTAAATAAGTGTTGATGAAATCTTTGCTCATTTTCCGTAACTCGATAGTTTACGTGCCATGACAATAGATGCACCGATACTTGACACTCGATTCCAGTGCATGAAGCTGATTGCAAAAAGTGCACATACACTTTTTAAAACAACCTCAAGACGTACAAGTATCAATACAGTAACGATAAAATATAATTGCGCGGGCGCGGGTCAATAGTCAGACGAAGTTGCCGCGGCGACGTGACGGTACTGATTCATCTGCCTCCGACGCCGGCTGCTCTGTCTACTCTGTATCGCGAAACCTTCTACACATAATTTAGAGACGGCTCCAGACGATACCATACAATAGTTAACTTTGTATTACTTAAACTCAGTACATTTACAAGTGTCTCGTGGTTTTAAATCTATTTTGCAAACTGGATCCAGGTAATTTTCCAATTTTTCACATTTATAAGACTTAAAATTGTTTTATTCTTTTTTTTTTTTAATTTGTACAAAATATTTATACAAAAAGTGATGAAAATTAAATTCATTCATTTTTTTGCAATGAATTAATAATCGATTAATTTTTTTAATAAATAATATTTTCATATTTTCATTTAAATATTTGAGATTAAAAATGCGATAAATCAAAATCGATTACGCAGGGACTTACCATACACGTGCTGGTAGCGCGTATGTGACACATGTGATTATGATTACAAATCACGGAATTAAATAACACACACTAGCTTACGTAGCACTTGCGCTACACAATTGTCACGCGAGTTTACAGTCAATGAGCAAAAGAGGGAAGGTAAAAATGTCAATTGGCTATAAGTCATAACTGCATATGAGATTAAGCAATCTTTCAATTATTGGCATTATTGTTCTCTAAACATTTTTTATTAGTCATAAGTAATGTATCATATCTATCTAAACTTATGATAGTTGTTGCGTGTTTCAGGTACTCAAGGTAAATTATGACAATGAAAAGTAAAGTCGACGTTATCAAAGAGAAGAAAGCTGAAAAGAAGCTAAAATATGAATACACTGAAGTGAATGATAAATTTTTACTTGAGAAAGTTGATAAAAATGAAAGTAAATTTGGAATTGGATTTTGTGGTAGTAAATTTTTTAGGAATTTTGAAAGTGCTTGCGGGTTCAAGTTTGAAGATTTGAAAAGTTTTGATAAGTTTGTTGCTCTTTTGTATCGGCCAACTGATCCAGCTAGTTTGGGAGTTGTTCGAGCATTATTTGGTAAGTAAATTTTTTTTTCACATTAAGGGGTTACATAGGTTTCCTCCGGGGGAAAAATGGTCTATTTTCAACAATTTTTTTTTTATTAGAAAAAATTAAATATTTTATCCAAATTTTTTACTGTCTTGAAGATATATGTTTAATAAGAGATTACTGGAATTAAAAAAAATATATTAAAAACTCTGCTAACGTGATGTCATTTTCGGTGAGCCTTCGGAAAAAAGATGCGTCCTCGTGAACTAGGTCTTGAAAGAAGAAAAAAAAAATTGGATTTTTGGCAGAGGTTTTTACAAAAAAATTAAAAACTTGGCTAAAATTTCGCGAAATTTTTTTTTTAAATAGTTGTAATTGAAAAAAAAAAATCCTTCGTTCCAGAACTTGTAAATTATATCTCGAATACCTGTCGAAAATTTCATCAAGATCGGTTGAGTAGTTCTCGAGAAATCTTAGTAACCGTCTTTGAAAACATAGTTTTGAGAAAAACGCGTTTAAAGTTTTGAGTGACAATACAACCGCTCCTTGAGCGCGCAATTTTTTAAAACTGTACCTCCGAAACTATTATTGGGATCGATTTGAAACTTTAGGACAATATTCTAGAGATGTTGTAGAATTTAATTAGAGAAAAAAAAATTGATTTTTTGAAACCGTGAAACCTATGTAACCCCTTAACAATTTTTAGTTTTAAAATAAAACTTTTTTCAATTTGCAACTTTGTCCAGCTACTATAAAATAAAGAAAAATTCAAACAAATTATCTTCAATTTTTACATATAAGCTTGTTTAAAATCTCCAAACCTGAAACTAAAAGATAAAACATAATTACAGGATTATGTATGGTGTTAGACGTGGTCGAGGAACGAGGTTTAGCAGACATTGATCTAAAATGGGGAGATCCATACAGCTGTCACTTTCCTCTAATCCACGGGATGCGTCCGCCAAGTTTACCCTGGATGATCCTTCTATTCACGGTAATGTGGTTGGGAGCCTTCGGAATCATGCTAGGACTCTGGTTCAAGCTGGCCTGCATCTCATTCCTCCTTCCCTACTGGTACATATTTCTTCTAGACAAAAGTTTGTGGAACAATCACAGTTACCTCTACGGAATTGTCACAATGTTGCTATTAGGCACCCAGGCGAATCGATATTTCTCCATCGATGCGCTGCTGTGTCAAGACAGTAAAAACAGCCAAAAAATTCCTCTTTGGAATTACTTCATCATAAAGTTTCAGTTTTTTGCCCTGTACTTCCTGGCAGGGTTAAAAAAATCCAACCGAGAGTGGCTGGAAGGCTACGCGATGACTAATTTATCAGACCACTGGGTCTTTGACCCCTTCAAGATTTTTCTTACCACCGAACAAACGGATTTCTTTATTGTTCACTGGTTTGGATTCATCTTCGACCTCACCGTCGGGTTTTGGATGCTTTTTGACAAGACTAGACTTCCTGCGATGATTTTCTGCACAACTTTTCATCTTATGAATTCAAGATTATTCAGCATAGGGATGTTTCCTTACGTTTGTTTAGCGACGATGCCGCTTTTTTGTCATGTTGACTGGCCTAGAAAAGTTGAAAGTAAATTAAAAACATTGTTTGTTAGTTCAAAGTCAATTAATCAAGCCTGTGATTGTGCATCTAGTGAAAAAAGTACTAAAACTTCGCCAATAAATGAAGAAAACTCCTTGTGCGAAGAAAAAATATCCTTTAAAATAAAAGAACCGAGTTTTGAATCAAAATTAGAAATTGAGGATCCAAGACCTACAAAAAAACAAAAATTTGTAGTAACTTTATTATTAATTCATATTTTTTTACAATTTTTCTTACCTTACTCCCACTTTATCACCAAAGGTTACAACAATTGGACTCCTGGGTTGTACGGGTACTCTTGGGACATGATGGTGCATTCCTGGGACACGGTTTTGATCGTAGTTAGAGTTCACGATAATGAGATGAACGAGGACCACTTTGTAGACCCACAGGCCTGGGTCCAGAATGATAAGTGGTCGAAACATGGCGACATGACGATACAGTACGCTCAATGTTTGAAAAATAATTTGCTACACAGGAAAAAAGAAGTATTGAAGAAAAGAAATTTCGGCATGAGTCACGCTCGAGGCGAGTGGTCCCAGATATCTGGAAATCTGAGTATTTATATTGATGTACGGTGCTCTCTGAATGGGAGATTCCAGCAACGAATTTTTAATCCCGAGATCGACATGTTGACGGTTGACTGGCACCCCTTTAAGCCGGTCAGCTTTCTGATGCCGCTGCTCACCCAGTTCAGCGGGTATCGGAAGAAGATGAACGAGATTACGAGGCACGTGTACTCTTGGTCTAATTACACAGATGTCTTCTTTGTGGCTGACTACCCTGGAATGGTGTTGGAAAATTACTTCAGTGAGGATTTTAGTAATATTTCGCTGACAGTTCTCGAGGGAGAGGTCACTTACGTTGAAGAAGACTCGAAAAGTAAAGTAACGATTGCCAAGGGTCACAGTGTCGGAGTTTCTTGTGGGAAGTTGCATGAAGTTACGACTGTCAGTGCTTATCCGTCTTGTTATATGTACACTTATACCAATCAGACGAGACAAAATTTGGAGATCATTGATCAGTAAGTTTTTTTGAGTATTTTATTTTTTATTTTGTTTTAGTTTAAACACTCAAACCTACAGCAAAGCCATTGAGCGGGTTCCATTAGAAAAAGAAAAAATAACAGTTACAATAGTAATTAGTAAAAAAAAACAGTAATAATAGTAATGAGTCTGTATTTAGCGTAACAGGTAAATATATAAAATGATCTGGCTCAGTCTCTGTTTAATAAACATAAATTCGAGAAATAATCAACAGTATTACGGGGGTATTCTAGTCTAGACGTCCGAGTTTCAGGCTTTTTTGACGGTCAATAAAATAAAAGCAATCAAATTTTTAACAATCAATTTTTTTATCATATCTTCCCGAGTTGAAAAAATTAACTTAAATGAACTTAACTGCTATAAAAAACAATTGATTTAAGCTCATGTGAATTTATTTCTTCGACTCGGGTTTACTGAAATAGTATATTACATACCTAGGCCAGTAAAATAAGAAAAGTCTCAGATCACATGTAATTGTTGGCCGAGGCGAAGCCGAGGTTGACAAACATGTGGTCTGAGGCTTTACTTTTTACTGGCCAAGGTGTGTTTACTATTTTTCTGCTCGACGTAACCGGAATGTGGCAACTTCGTTTAGCGCAGCGGCCAGGAAGTTGCCAATTTCCGGCCGGAGGGCAGACAAAAAATTAACTTGAATCAAGAAAAAAATTCTTGAACTAAGAAAATAATTTTGAAAAATTTGATTGTCTTGAATCAAGTCAAATTTACAAAACCCAAGAAAAATTTCTTAGTTTAAAAATTTTTCTTTTCAAATCAAGAAAATAAAGATCTTCAAAATTATTTACTTGATTCAAATAAGTTTTATTTTTTCTGTGTTAATTTATACTTTAAAAATCCACAAAAAAATTGAAAAAAAAAAAAATATATATATATATATATATGTTTCACAAAGTTACACGCTATTGAAGTAGAGGGGAAAAAACGAGCGTGTCCATCTTGTCACGATTCCTATAGGAAAGGTATACCTTTTTGGTCATCTGAGAAAGAAAAAAAAAGGAAAATTCTTAATTAGTACAAATATCATTATGGTAGGAGCCAAAAAAAAATTCCCTGTAAAATAGCGGCTACCCAAAAGAGGTAGATTTTTTAATAAAAAGAGATTAAAATTTTTTTAATTAATTTAAGTTTCAGCGATGCGAAAAATCAATTGATGTATATCAATCCAACAAAATTATTCGATCAAAATTTTTCAACTGTCTAGACTAGAATATTCTGTTAAATGTATGAAAAAACTTTTGAAAATTTTTTTCGGGAATTTCCTGAAATTTGTATGTTATTTATTCATCATTAATTAACAATAGCGTTTTTTTGCAATTTGCTCACCAGAAATCCCGAATTAGCAAGACGTAGATTCGGATGGCCAATAATGAAGGAATTGAACTACAAAATAAATGCCTGGTGGCGTGCACTAGGTCACATTGCCAACGCATTTTTTTACCTCGTCTATGACGTGCCAATGCTAAGAAGAGTTCCACGCACACTGAATTACTACGAGTATGACTAACCACTAAATTTTAATTGCCAAAACTTATCCTAAAAAAAAAAAAGAAGAGATGACAACACTCCTGGAATTTATAATGATTATTATTATTACTATTGTTATTAATATTGATTAAATCAATTAAAATGTTGATAGAAAAAATTTAAGAAAATAACTGTGATTGTATATGTAGATGATATTTGTGATTGATGTAGACTTTGTCTAAGTCAAACTCAGTAATTTATAAAATTACCTGAGTAAATAAGTATAAATATATATTTGTAATGTGTAATTAGATATATATTTTTAAATGCTGTGAAAAAAGTTTATACTATTATGCATATTATTTATCATAATCAGTAAATAAAAACAACGCCTTATATAAAATTGTTTTCATTTTTTGTCACTTGACAAAAGAAATGATTTATTGCGTGTTTTATTAAAAAGCACGAAATTAAACAATAAATATGCTAAAGTGTTTTTTTTTTGTATTGTCAGCAGATAAAAGAATTTTTAAGACAAACAACCATTTAAAAATAATGATAAATCGCTTGCTTCCAATTGAATGAAACTTTTCTGAATTAAGTTTATAAATAAGAGTTTATATTATTGCGTATTTCCCAAAGTTTGGTCAGTTCTCAAACGGCTGAACTCGAGTTAGGTTTATTTTAGTTCTTAGTTCCGCGGGTTTCAGTTATCACTGTTAAATTAAACATTTAATTTTTTTTATCGTCTTATCAATATATAAACAAATTAAATTAAATTATGGACAGTGGAGCAAATAAAAATGTAGATATTTCGGTAGCGCTCGAGAAGTTAGGACGTGGTTCAAAATTAGTTTGGACTGTGTTTTTCTTCACTGTGCTCTCGACATTCTTCAGTGCTTTGCACACTGTGTCTTATATATTTACTGCTGAGGTAACAAGTCTTATTTTTGTTATTATTATTAACGATTTTGAAATCAAGAGATATTTGATAATTTTTTTAACATATAAATTGCAGCAATAAAAAAATTATTAAAAAACTTCCACACGGTAAAAACAAGATTACACTGGATATCATCCTAGATTATACTGAGTGAAAAAAAATCCAGATTATACTGAGTATAATCCAGATTATACTGAGTATAATCCAGATTATACTGAGTATAATCCAGATTATACTGAGTATAATCCAGATTATACTGAGTATAATCCAGATTATACTGAGTATAATCCAGATTATACTGAGTATAATCCAGATTATACTGAGTATAATCCAGATTATACTGAGTATAATCCAGATTATACTGAGTATAATCCAGATTATACTGAGTATAATCCAGATTATACTGAGTATAATCCAGATTATACTGAGTATAATCCAGATTATACTGAGTATAATCCAGATTATACTGAGTATAATCCAGATTATACTGAGTATAATCCAGATTATACTGAGTATAATCCAGATTATACTGAGTATAATCCAGATTATACTGAGTATAATCCAGATTATACTGAGTATAATCCAGATTATACTGAGTATAATCCAGATTATACTGAGTATAATCCAGATTATACTGAGTATAATCCAGATTATACTGAGTATAATCCAGATTATACTGAGTATAATCCAGATTATACTGAGTATAATCCAGATTATACTGAGTATAATCCAGATTATACTGAGTATAATCCAGATTATACTGAGTATAATCCAGATTATACTGAGTATAATCCAGATTATACTGAGTATAATCCAGATTATACTGAGTATAATCCAGATTATACTGAGTATAATCCAGATTATACTGAGTATAATCCAGATTATACTGAGTATAATCCAGATATTATGCTGCATAATCTGGATTATAATGAGTACAATCCAGATATCACGCAATATAATCTGGATTCTTTAGCTACTATCTAAAATTTTTTTTCACCACAGATATCACTGAGTATAATCTGGGATGATATCCAGTGTCATCTTGTTTTTTCCGTGCACGTAAAGAAATTGTAAAAAAATTCAAGTGCAATTTTTTTAAAATAATTTTTTAGATGCAATCTATTTATTAAATAAATTCCTAAGATAGTGGAATTTATGCTAATTTTGTTTATTATTATTATTTTTTTTTTCACAATTAAAATTTTTTAATTGCAAAATTTATATCCTAGATTCCAGAGTACGCATGTTCAATCCCGGAACTTCGAAGTGCCAATTGGAGTGCAAGTGAAATTAAAAATATCTCAACAGCAAGTGGATCCTGTAAAAAATATAATTATAATTACACTTATCTAGCTGATTTGAGTTTCGAAGATGCTTTGGAACAGACAAAGCCTTTGCAATCTAAGCTAGAAGTGATAACTTGTTCGACATTTACTTTTGGAGATAGTAAATGGCTGACAATTGTTGAAGAAGTAAATACCTCTCTTAATTGTTCTTATTAATGAAATCTTTCCTAAAATTACTCGCGTAGAAGAAAAAAAATTGAATGATTAATTAACATTGATCTTGAAAAATAAATCTTGAAGTTAACGGCTTTACAAAAAAAAGTAATTCTAAAGAAGACATTAATTATTCAATTTTTTATCTGCTTGCATACGGCTACTGAACCAGCCTTCCGCTCAATTAATCTTATTATAATGCTAATCACCACAAATTATTTTTACAGTGGGACTTAGTCTGTGAAAAAGAAATATATCGAGCAAACTCCTACCTCGTGTTTGTACTAGGAAAGCTTGTGAGCTCAGGAATATTTGGAATACTTGCGGACACGTATGGTCGGAAAAGGTCAATTATTATCGGAGTGTTAATGCAAATAATTGCTGGCCCTCTTTGTGCAATCGTGCCCTGGTTTTGGGCATTTTTGACGCTCAGATTCATCATCGGTATGAGTTTGACAGCTATTCAGTTTTCTTCATTGACTATCTGTAAGTATAATTAAGGGGCACACCTAGTGTGACAGCCTAAAAAAGGCGATTTGCACTTATAATTCTTTCAAATTTCTAGACGGAAATTTCTTTATTAAAATTTTTTCATGAAAATTAATTTAACATATATTTAATAATTTTCTAACAAATAAATTATGGCAAAAAAAATTGACATGTAGAAATTTAAAAAAATAAGAAATGCAATTCTTTAAAAATAATTTTGTAGAAACATTTTTTGTGTTAAATAAAATTAAAAAATTGTCAAGTGACTGCAAACTTAAATGTCATAATTATTTAATTGTTAGAAAAATATAACAATTAAGTAAGCCAACATTTTTAATTTTTTGATTTTGATTAATTTATTAAATGTAATTATTGATACTCATATTGATTTTTTAGTGACAGAAATATCAACTTCAAAGTACAAACGATGGCTTGGAGTGGCTTTCAATGTCGGATATTCTATCGGAACGATAATTGTTGCTGGTATCGCTTACTATTTACCTCACTGGCGTCATCTACAGCTTGCGATATCTATCAGTGCAATTGTTATGGTGTTTTATACATAGTAATAAAATTAAATATTTAATTAAATTGACGACTGATTGTAGTTCTTGTTTAATTAAAAATATTTTTTTTCAGCTTCATTCCCGAGTCTCCGAAATGGCTTCTAACGCAAAATCGTTTCGAAGAAGCTAAAACAATGGTAGAAAAATATACAAAATTAAAAATATCTCAAATTGATCTCCAGAAGGATGAAAGTGAAAAAATTGGTGATAATTATTCAAAAAATAGCCTCGAAAATCTCAACATTTTATTTTCAAGTTCGAAATTGAGAAAAAGACTGTTCTCTATGAATTTTTCGTGGTTCATTTCTTCCATGACAAGTTTCGTTCTCGGTAATTATTTCTTCTTTTAAAGACACTGAAGTTAACTGATATTAAAACATTTTTAGAATTTTACAGCAATGAAATTACTGCCAAAAAATTTAATTAAAAAATTTTAAATATGAAAATTACAAAAAAAATTATTAGTGGAAATTTTTATAGCATTTTTGTTTAGTGCAATTAATTTGTTATAAAAATTTTAAAAATGACAGTTGTCAGCTAACTTCAGTATCATCTTCTTTTAAGCAAGTATAATTATTTCTTCTTTTTAATCTAAAATATTGGTATTAATATTTCAGTGCTAAACATCGACAATTACAAGTCTAACCGTTACCTGTACGTGCTGATGATGGGTATCACGGAGATGCCGACATACTTCGTAGCATCAATAATTTTGATATTTATGGGTAGACGCAAGTCTACTGTAATTCTGTACCTGATAACCTGTGTCTGCTTATTAAGCATAGTAGCCGTTCCACATGATCATAAAGTTCTAATAGTGGGAATAACATTGGCTGGAAGGTTCGCTTTGAACGCAGTTTCTAGTATCATTATACTAATTACCTCGGACTTGTTTCCTACAGAAGTGAGGAACTCTGCAGTAGGAACGAGCTCGCTGATGGCGCAAATAGGTTCACTAGCGGCGCCTTATGTTGTTTATTTGCTTGGAAAAGTCGCCTGGTGGGCGCCGACTACTCTTTGCGGAATTTTAGCGTTCGCTACTGGCATTCTTTCTATCATGATTCCGGAATCTGAGGATACGAATTCGGAAACTAATCTAGAAGAAAAAGTAGCAATATAATTTAATGATCTGTGATTAAAATTAGACTGAATTTTGTTATAATAATTTATTAATTGTAAATTGTTTTTAATTACTTTTTATTTTTAGAGAAAAATAAAGATATACTGTTATTAATTTATAATTTATGAAGTTTTGTGAAATTTAGTAAATAAAAGTCAAGTTATTTAAAAAATTGTATTTATTCTCGCCAAGAAAATTGAAAATTTTCAAAAGTTGGGAAGTGTTTTATTAAACTTCTACCATATTTTTGAGCTCTAAGAGCGCAAAAAAGTAATAAGTGAAATTTTGAGCACTTTTTAAATTAATTTATAAATAATAATATTAATTATACTAAATTATTTTTTTTTTTTATTTATTAAATTAGATCTAAAAAATATTTTTTTTAAATTGCACTTATAGTTTTTGAAGTTTTTTACAAATCAAATATTTAGTAATAATTTTTTTCAATAAAAAAAATTCTTTTTTTTTTCAAAAAATTATTAGAAAAAATTTCTAAAATTACAAGTGTAATTTATAAAAAAATTTATTTTAATTTAATCCTCTAAATTAAAATACATGATGAAAGTCTTGAAGTTAGTCATAGTTTAAAATTCCAAGATAATTTTTAATGTCAGTTATGGTCAGTGTTTTTATTATAAAAAATAAATTACTTTAGATTTTTGCGCTAGTTGATATTTTTGCTACTTTGACAAATTTTCATATTTTTTTTCTTTTATGTATTGTGACACGTGGTTATTCCAAGCCATGCGCAGAAGAATTTCTAAATAAATCAGAAATTATTCAAAGTTTAGTATCTCTGTAAGAAGTGAGGTTATTTCTCATCCATGTGGTCAGTAATACTTGGTTATTAATATTTATCGAATAATCTACTTATTAAAAAAATTAATAAACAAATGTAAGTACTCCAAATTTATTTATTAAAATAACTACCAACTTTTTTTTTAATATCGATATTAATTATTGAAAAAATAACAACAGTTTATTTTTTCTTAATTTTTAAAAGAAAATAATCTAAAAAATTTATTATATTTCGAAATCAGCAGACTATTGATAATTTTTTTATTTAATTGAATTATTAAATTACAGTTAAAAAAATATAACACTGAAGTTGACAGATATTATAAATTTTTTTATAATTTTATAGCAATTAAATTATTAAAAAAAAAGTTTCACATGTGAAAATTAATAAAAATTACAAGTGAAAATTTTTAGAAGCATTTTTTCATTATAATTAATTTGTTAAAAATTTTTTTAAATTGACAGCTGACCGCTAACTTCAGTATCACAAAAAAATATAAAAAAAAATTACACTTTTAGTTTTATTAATTTTCTACATATGGAATTTTTTTTTTTAATTTTTTGTAATAATTTGTTCACTAAAAATCCAAAAAAAATGTCAAAATTTTTTTTCTATATGATGGTAGATATAATAAATATTATTTACAGATGACAAGATTTGCACGAGCGAAAGGTTCCAAGGCGTCAAATGAACGGCTACCTGGCGATGCAACTCCATGGCACGTGATGAAACAGCAGCTGGATACTGTTAAGGCCAAGGAAAGTTCGGAGAAGCCAAAAAATGCCAAGGAGCTGTTGAAAGAAAAGGATGATCCTTATTACTGGGACACAGTGGTGAATAAGACTGAATGGGCGAAGCTTGATACCGACGGACCTTCAAAAAGTGTCAAAAAAAATAACTCTGGTAAAGTTGAAAAAAATTCTCCCAAAAAAAGTGCCTCGAAAAAAGTAAGTCTTGATAATTCAGTATCTCTTAATGATTCTAATGATGATAAATCTCGAAAAAGGAAACCTGAAGAAGTTGAAAAGGCTGCTGGTGAAACAGAGAATGTTCCTAAGAAGAAGAAGAAGAAAAATAAACCTGCTAATGAAGAAAATGCTGTAGAAAATGTTTCTAAAAAGAAAAAAAATAAACCTGCTGTATCTTCTGAAGAAAATTCAACTGCTGATAAAAAAGTTGATGAAAATAAAGTAGAAAAAAAAGTAAGTAATGTTAAACTTAGTAAAAGACAGAAACGTAATAGGAAAAATAAAATAAAGAATGATAATTCTAATCAACAAGATGAAGTTAGCACGCCAATTACTTTTAATGTTGAAGGAAATGATTGGAATAATGACATTAAATTCGGATCCGGTGATGGTAAATCTAAATTTAAGCCTAGGAATAATAATAATAGTAATGATAATTCTAAGCCTGAAAATAAAAATTATCCCAACAATTACAACGATAAAAGATTTAACCAAAAGGTAGTAAAACAGCGACCAGCGAAAATCCGCGATAATTTGGAGCACAAGCGAAGAAAACCAGAACCTGGAGCACAAAAGGTGATAATTAATGGAATGGAAGTGGAAATAGTCTTGTACGACGGATTTCCGGTGAGGAAAGACGACGCGGAGAGACTAAAAGAACTGAGGAAGAAATTGGTGATGAATGGAATCCCCAAACCTGAGATTGACAGGGCGATGAAACTGGAGAGACGTAAAGCTGAGAAAGCTTTGGCAAGGATTAGAAAGAATGTTTGCTTTCACTGTCGGAAGGCAGGTCACAACTTGTCGGATTGTCCTGAATTGGGGCGGGAAGAAGCTGCTACTGGGATCTGCTTTAAGTGCGGTTCTACTGAGCACACGCATTTTGAATGCAAAGTTAATAAGAAGGAAGAGTTTAGGTTCGCAACTTGTTTCATTTGTCGGGAACAAGGTCACATTGCTAAGCAGTGTCCAGATAATCCTAATGGTCTTTATCCTAAAGGAGGTGCTTGCAGTAGTTGTGGAGACGTTACGCATCTTAAGAAGGATTGTCCTACTTTGATAGAACAGAAAGAAGGAGCTAGGATTACGCTTAGTACTATTGCTGATGTTGATTCCGTGGAGACGATTGATGGTTTAGATAATAGTAAAAAGAATGAAGTTGAGAAGAAAAGCAAGAAAATTGTTAAATTTTAATGTAAATTGGTTTTTAATAAATTTTGTATAAAGTGAATTTTAATTTTTGGGGTAAGCATTATTATACTTTTGATAATTTTTTTTTTTTTTTTCAATGATTCACTAATTTTGTAATTAAGAAGGATAGCCACTGTGAAATTAAAAAAAAAAAAATTTTTTTTTTTTATTAAATTAAAGTTTATATATTTAAAAATATGTATCTAGAGTTTTATATGAAAATTCCGAATATTTTTCAAGTTATAGTCATTTTTGTAACAGCGAAAAAAATTCCCGAAAATCACCTATTTTTTCGGTCTTCACAATGGCTATCACCTTTAATTCTGAAAAAAATTGACAAAATAAAACAGTAAGAAGACTTACTTCAAATTGAATAAATAAAATTAATTTGTATGAAATGAATAATATTTATTTAAAATTACATGTATGAGTTATACATATTTTTAATACACTTTATTTACCGATCACCTAATTTATTTACATTTTGAGATTTACGATAGAAATAAAAGCCGCTAATTTTTTATTCTTAAATTTTTATTTAAAATATGAAGTACCGATGAAATAATATCATAGCTACAATAAGTAATTGTTTAAATGAATTTAATTGATGGTAATTGTATTAAAAGAATACATTTATATTAAATCATAATTTAAAATTTAAATATTATATTAGTTATAGTAATAATAACAACAATTTATATCATTACTGTTATATCGTTATTCTACTATAGATATTATGCAAAAAAAAAATTCATTGCAATCTTTAATAATTAACGTAATATATCTTTTGTAATATTCAATAATTAATTTAACTAATATTTTATTTTAATATTTGTATTAAATGTATTTATATTTTCACCTATATTACAATATCGTTATTAATTCATTTAATTACGTCATTTACCAACATTTATATAATTATCTATATATCTCCATCATCAGTAATAAAATTATAATTATTTTACGAACGGTTAATTTGTGATGAAATTTATATAGTGTAAAAAAATATTGAAACTAATGGTAGTTAAATATCATACGATAGCACTTTATAAAAATAACCTTTTAGACAATTTAATAATAATAATTATAAATATTAAAGGTATTTAGCATTAATCCTTTCGAAAAATTAATATAATTCAATATAAATGTTGTGTCCTATCACTTGTAAAATAAGAAATGCAAAAATACTTGTAGAACACAATCAATAAGTGTTTCATACTCTAACCGTCTTTGGTTAACCCGTTAGTTCACCACATACTTATTATTTTGATGTTTTACTTTTAATTAAACGCTTAATATTTATAAATTGTACACATGGTGTCTGACGTAATCAGAATCCTCAAAACGTTTACCCCATAGATGGAGATTCAGAGGTCATTTGCTAAGTCGCTGTCTCGGCTTTGTGGGCTGAGTCAATTATTTCTTTCAGGCATCTACCGAATTCTTCGATTATCATCCTCTCGGATGTGTCTTCGTCGAACATACTGCGCTCGGCTTCATCGGCTTGCGCCATCAAACATTGGCATGTTATCTCTACGACTTTGTCAGTCAAGAAATTGAATGGTTGTCTGCAAAAATTTTATTCAATTATTAATTAATGAAAAAAATATATAATATAATGAGAGACATGTAATAATTTTTAGAATTTTTAAAATAAATAAATTATAGTAAAAAAAATTTATTTTAAAAATTCTATATTTAAAAGCTCTAAAAAATTATTAATGCAGTTTTTCAAAAATAATTTTCTAGACCTAAGATAAAAGACCCAGTTTTTGACACTGACCTATTTAATTTTTTTAATTAGAATAAAATTGCAAGTGCCAAATAACTAGGCCCGTATCAATAACTGGGTATTTTACCTTAATTTATTTTTCAAGAAAAATAAAAAAATTGTCAAGTATCCGCTAATTTTAGTGTCATAAAATATAAAGTATAGTATAAAAATACGTAAAACATACCTAGCACCAGAATTAGAAGCAGCAGGAACTCTGAAAGCCATTTCCGAAAGTTGTTGAATCTTTGTTTTGTTTAGTGTCAACTGAGCTGCCCTAACTTCAACAGCTTCTGCTAAATCTTTCAAAGTTTTCTTCTCAACAGCTGGGTCTTCAATATTTCTGCAGCCTACACATTTACAATTACCTGAGCAAGGAATTTTTGCCTGTAAAGAGAAAACATAATGAATAAAATTATAAAATGTCAAAAATAAACTTATAAATCAATAAGATTGTAAAAGAGAAAAAAATATTACCTCATAACATTCGCAGTAATTTTTAAGACATCCACTACGTTTGCAGTTGCATCCTTTGTTGTGTCTTCGTATATCATCTCCAGTTTCACGAGCTTTTCCAATCTTGGGACGAAAAGCACTTGGATTGCGTTCTAGACATGATTTAATAGCACGTTGTCTCTCTTCTTCATTGCCGAGATTGTTCGAGCAGTTGTTACAGTTACACATGTGACAAAACTCACCATTTGCAAAGCAATCGCAGTACCTTAAAGCAAACATATCGCTGCTAATAAATGGACTATAAATATTATTCAACAGAAAGAATATTAATTCATTCTCAGTAATTAATAAAAAGCTTGATAGTCTTTTTTTTTAGAATAATTAATAAAAGACAACCGTCAATACTAGCCTTTCAAACAATTGACGTTCTAATTACTTGAAAATAGAATAAATATTTTATCTGTTGAGTAAGTCAATATTTTTTATAAATATCTTTAAACTTTCAAACTGACTAAATAAAAAATTATACTTACAGTTTAAGACACTGCGACTTGGTACAATTACAGGGTTTCCGTGGTCTGATACCATTGGGCTCCAAATTAGATTTATTTTTTGGAACATCGCTGATAGTTATCGACTGAACGTTACCTCCCGAAGAGGACTGCGAGCTAATAACAGTAGATTTATTTTTATCATCTGCATTCTGCTGCTGAATGTACTGAGCCGGCAAGACCACGATATTTCCCATGTTGGAACCAGTCGACAGAACAGCTTGTCCTGAAGTGAGCTGGCTCAAAGCAGAGGCTGGAATGGCCAGTGCATTTTTCGTTGAATTTCCTGATGCAGGTATCAGCAATCTCTGAGTTCCACCACTGGTGGTGATCGTCGATTTAGGAGCAACTGTCCTCAATTGGTGATTCCCAGAAGTGTTCAGTGGTAAAACTTTGATAATCTGTTGCTGACCACCAATTTTTTGGGTGATTCCAACCGACTGAACTGTCCCTCCAACTTTGGGCTTACCAACAGTAACAACATTAGTCGTCGTCGCCGGAGCCGTGCTAACTAATCTCACATACTGGACTTGCCGACCTGGAACTTGAATCTGGTGAAGTTGGTTCGACGTAACAATATTTTGATTAGCTGGAATTCTTATTATCTGCCCACTGCTGACAACTGACCCGGGTTTCAGCGCGCTTTGTCTGATTATCACCTTCTGCGAGTTCTGAGGCGTTCCGGGCTTAGAATTTACAAACTGAGAGGACCTGGCCTGAGTAGTCGGAGCGGGAAGAATTTTAGCCGGAGTTTTCATGGAACTTGTGGGGATGAGAGTCAACTTTGGCGGATGCGACGAAGTCTGGATGACTTTGTTGACAATTCCCTTCTGCTGAGGAGACGGTAGAATGTGCTGGACTTTCCCAGGTGGCATGAGACCCATCTGCTGGGCTTGGGCTAGAGTTATTGTCTTGGTAGAGCTAGAAATTCCTTGACTCACTCCAGAAGTTACAACTTTGTAAGTAGGGCCTGCTGGGGAACCCTCGGCGACTTCGTGGCCTTTACTTCCAGAAATTATCATCTTGGCGAACACGTTCTTGTTCTGAGACTGCGCTGGTCGTTTTATTGACGTTGCAGTCATCTTTGAGATTGGCGGGACGTTGGTCAGAGTTATGTTTCCAGACTGACAGGTAGCGACGTGAGGCTTTCCGGGGTGAGCTGATCGAAGGTGTACTATATTTCCCTCAGCAGACTTGGCAGTTATTAGCGAGTGACCTATTGTTTGTAACTGGGAACTTGGTGTTGGTGTTGAGTGGGATATTTTGAGATATTGGCTTGTTCCTTGGCCTGCTGGGGATACTAGCATAATTGACTGGCTCTGTGTTGATGGTGTCGATGTTGCTTTTGGCTAAATTATTAAAAAAAAAAAAAAATTAATTATTTATTTTATCTCTAGTATTTAAAAAAATTAATTAGATAGATAGATATTTATCATTGTATAACAGTAATAACTGCTTTTTACAATTTTTTTCATCACAGTGTTACATTGATCTGCGTCTTATCAAATAATTAAAGCTCTGGTTCCAGCACCACTTATTACTTAATTATTTCATGTTATTATTACTATCACTCTTTATTATATTTTAGATTTTAAATTAAAAAAAAAATAATTGTTTTATCTCTAATATTTAAAAAAAATTAATAATAAATTAAATAAATAAATAAAAAAAATATTTAAATACCTGAATATTAGACATAGAAGCTCGAGCTGCTGATTTATTTTGATACGTATTCTGTGTAACCTTAGAAACAGGCTTAAAAGTAATCTCAGGTTCTAGCTCTGGTTCAGGTTCAGGTTCTGGTTGTGCCTCTGGCTCTGGCTCTGGCTCAGGTTCTGGTTCTGGCTCAGGTTCATGTTCAGGTTCGTGCTCAGGTTCGTGCTCAGCTTCAATCTCAGTCTCAATCTCAGCTTCTTCAGTCTCCTCGTGCTCTTCAGAGACGTCAGCCATTTCTACGTCTTCACTGATTTCTTCAGTCTCTACGTGCTCTTCTACCGTAACAATCTCCTCTTCAGTGGTCGTCACTTCCTCGGCGTTCATTGACTCCAGCTCGGCTTCAATGCTAGCAAATTGGTCATACTCGCTGGTGTACTGCTCAGAACTGTGCTCCATATTCAGAGCGTCCTCCCCTGACGACTCCAAAGCGGCTTCTGATTTTATACTCGCCATTGCACAAATGTGCCAATCCTGGAATTAAAAATTACTTGTTTATTATTTATATAACTATCATCATCATTATTATTATTGTGATTAGTAATTAAAAAAAGAAATAATAATTCAACTCAGATATTTAAATTTTCCGGATGAAATGTCGTAACAAGAAGTAACACATGATTCTTGAATTAATTGTAATGATTTAGACGGGGCCTACATCATAAGCGATAAAGTCATTCATTGGGCCTAAATTTAAAAATTCAAAAATTCAAATTCAAAATACCTTCCTTTAAAATTTAACAAAATTTTTACAAGATAACCTCAAAGATGATTAAATTGGGCGAAATAATCGGATATTTTTAAAATAATCACCAATAAAAACCTTAAAAATGTTATAAATATTGATAAATTCGAAGGAACACTCCAATGGTTAGAGACATTAGCGCCATTTATTGCTCGAACGCGCCATTTTCCATTTAACAAATATTTATAATTTACATTTTTTAGAGTTTTAAAAACTCCAACTCCAAAAAACTTCTTCAGTTTATCTAAAAAAAAATAACTACAGCGCGTAATTATTGACAATTACTCCTAAGAGTGAATTAAGTTGATTTAGAATAAATAAATTATAAAAAAATAACACAAATAGTAAACATAACCTCACTATTTTAAAAGTTGATATTTTGTGTTCATTATGCAAGATGGGGGCGTGCCTAGCGTTTTACTTAATAACGACAATTAAACAGCTGTATTAATTTCCACTTAGTGTTTGAGAACACTTACTTGTGCCTGTTGAAATATTTAAATAATATTAATAATTTAATGAGTAGAACATACCTGGTTAGTTATATTGTTATCACGGAATTTGTTCAAAATCACGCGCCCACCATTGCTATCCCAGCATGCACTGGAATGTAAACCGCTGCTGCTGTTGGTGGGTTAAATAATGTATTATATCTAATGTATAAACACTAGCAAAGGTCGTTTTATAAAATATCACCAATTGTCCTAATTAAATGTCTATCGTTGGTACTAAGCCTAAAACGCTGTTCAATATTGATCATTAATTATCAATAATGGTTAATCAATGGCGTTATTTGATTAATTACTCGATTTATCTGGGTTCTGTTGAATTTTTTTTCGCGCACTTTGTAAAATTTTACCATTTATTTGCTTTGCATCGCGGCTAAAAACACGTCAGCCTCTTACCGCCATCTCTGTGCCCAATCAAATCAACAGATTTCTCAAATAAAAATTTTTTTTTTAAATATTATAATTACCTTGTTATTTATTTATTTATTGTTTCAGGTTATTCGTGGAGACCAGAAGTCAATGAAGAGTTGGTGGTTGTTGTTTTTATTTTTCCAAATACTTTTGAACGTCAATTATTTGTTAATTTGTTGCAAATGTGACGCGTATTCTCGCGGGAAACGGAAAAACAATAAAGTTCGTCGCCTACTAAAATCGAAAATAAAATTACGATTGTCCTGACGCCTGGTGGCAGATTTTTAAGTAGTTTTGAGAACCTAAAAATTTTTAATTCAATTTTTTTAGTATAAATAATGAGTATTTATAATTATTTATCGTAATTATTATAATTAATTTATGTTTTTTGTTTTTAATTTAATGGGATTTATTTTTTTAAGCTAAATACAAATAAATATTTTTTTCCAAGAAATTTATTTGTACTGACTTACGTTGTTTTTAAAAAGGGAGAGAAGTAAAAATTATCACTTATTATTGGTAAGATTGATACTTCAACGAAGTTTATTTTTTCAAGTACAGCACGTGGCTTCTGTTAATGTGTTAGTATTTATAAATGAATTTCAAAAAAACTGTACCAACTTCAAAAAAGTCTTGGACACTTTAAAGTTTTATAATTAATTTATGAAAATTTTTCAGATTAAATTTTACTTTCACAGACAGAAAAGTTGCAAATCAATATTGAAAATGGCCCAGACTTTTGAATTTATTTGCAAGTCAAAAATAAAAAATATAAACAATACAGTAATTTAAAATGAAAAATCAACTGAATTTTAAATAAAAAAATCTTTACATTTGTTTAAATCATTGATTGTAATTTATGATCAACATAAAGGTAAATATTTATTAAAAAACAATAACAATAAAGTTAATAACACTGAAGTTGACAGATAATAAAAATTCTTTTAAATTTTATAGCAATTAAATTATTAAAAAGTTTCACATGTGAAAATTAATAAAAATTACAAGTGAAAATTTTTAGAAGCATTTTTTTATTGTAATTAATTGGTAAAAAAATTTTTTTAAATTGACAGCTGACTGCTAACTTCAGTATCATTAAAGTTAGCCGACATTTTTGATTTTTTTATTTTGCTTAATTAATTAAATTATAACTAAAAAATATTTTTAAAAAATTTTTCTTGAAGTTTTTAAAGTTTTTAAAAAATGAATAAATTTTTTTTTCCTATTATTTTGTAACAATTTTTTAATAAAAAAAATCATAAAAATTTTTATATGTCGGCTTACTTTATTTTCATTAAAAAACATTACTGTAATAATAAATTATACTGAAAATAGCAAACATCTGATGATTTTAAGGTATACATTAAATTAATTATTAATGTAAGAAATTTTATAAGAATTACATGTGTCAATTTTTTCATTATTTGTTTTGTAATAATTGCCACATGTTTGCTAACTTCAGTATCATAAACTAAACAATTGATTGTAATTTTTTTCTGGAATCTCATTCTATAAAATGATACTTTAGCTGTTGACATATAAAAAGAAAAATTATAATTAAAATAAGTATAAAGAAAAATTCTGACTGGAATTTAACAAATTATCAACATGGATAAATTTTATTTAATAAATAACTTATTCATGATAACAAATTTATAAATGAAAGTTGTGGAATTGAGTCACGCAGTAGTAAAAGCATCTGAGATGAAAGAAAAAAAAAACTAGATGTCGTGGTTGTGTACCTGATTGAAGGAATCTGTGATTGTATTGAAATGCTCTATGGTTTAGTGACTAGAGGCAATTGCACGTTTGATGCGTAAAACCAGATAAATAACCAACCGTTTATTTATTAATAAACGTTTATATTTATATATTTAAGAGTTAATTAGCGTAAGGATGGTGATGACTGTAGCCGTGGTGCGCCAACAATTGGCAAATCTCGCTAATTCCGGCGGATCTCACAAGGATCAAGCTGAAAAGTATGATTTTGTTTTTATTTTACATAACCAATCCTTGATGTCAATTACTTTTTATCTTACCTAGTTAATTTTATTTGTAATTATTTTTTTTTAGATACCGGTCAATCCTAGACGGAATTTTGTCAACGTCAAAAGATGATCTTGTTGATAATTTGAAAATTTTTATTGAAGCCAGTAAGTTTATTTATGAAAACTAAATTAGCCGACATCTAAAAATTTTTAGATTTTTTTTATCGACAAAATAATGAAAAAAAATTTTTCATTTGTAAAAAACTTGAAAAACTAAAAGTGCAATTTCTAAAAAATATTTTTTAGTTATTATTTAAGGAGGTCCTTTCGTCATCAATGTTAAATAAAAAATATTAGGTTAATGAGAATCAATTTAGCAGATAGTAATTAATTTAAAAAATTTTTTTAACAAATAAATTATGGCAAAAAAAAATGAGAATAAAAAATTGACATTTAGAAAATTAAAAAAGTAAAAAAATGCAATTTTTCAGAAATAATTTTTCGGAGCAAATTTATTTATTAAAAAAAAAAAAAATTTATAATAGTCAAATTAATTTTGCATTTAACTATTTTTTTTTAATTTTCAAAATTTCAACGATTAATGCCTCATATATTATTTATTTTTTAATTTTAGGGATTTTTATGAGTTTTTTATTATAATTTATCAAATATTGATTACTCCAGTTTTTGTGACTCAACTGGAGCAAAAGGACTTCCTCAATAAATGAAAAAATGTAAAAAAATTTTAAACGTCGGCTAACTTTAGTATTATGTTTATTTTGACAATTTTCTCTTACCCATTATGAGTCAGTTTAAAAATAATTTTGATTAATAATTTTTTTTCTTGTTACAGTTGTTAATGAAAATGTGAGTTTAGTTATTTCACGACAAGTTTTAACTGATGTTAGTAATCGATTGTCACAGTTAGATGATGAAATATCAAAGGCTGTCTCACATTATACCTTAGACAAAGTATTTATTTTTTTACAATTAATTTTTAAAAAAAACCGTCAGTTTATTAATAAATAACTTTAATTATTTTTAGGTACAACCTAGAGTAATATCTTTCGAAGAACAAGTTGCTAGTATTCGTCAACATTTAGCTAATATTTATGAAAGAAAACAGGACTGGAGAGAAGCCGCCAATGTTCTGGTGGGAATCCCGTTAGAAACTGGCCAAAAGTAATTATAAATTTTGTAATGAATTATTTTTTAAATGAAAAAATGTGTTTAATTATAATGATTAAAAATTACAGGCAATATACAGTAGATTATAAGCTTGAAACTTATTTAAAAATAGCAAGACTTTATCTGGAAGATGATGATCCGATTCAAGCCGAAGCTTTTATAAACCGAGCATCATTACTACAAGCAGAAACTAAAAACGAACAGCTACAGATTTATTACAAGGTTTGCTATGCCAGAGTGCTGGATTACCGTAGAAAGTTCATCGAAGCTGCGCAAAGATACAACGAACTGTCATACAGGTCAATTATTCACGAAGACGAACGTATGACAGCTCTTCGTAACGCTCTTATTTGCACAATCCTTGCTTCAGCTGGTAATTATTACAATTCAATAATCACAAAAATATTATTTACATTATTAAGAGAATAAGCAAAATTTTGTGGCCAGTGTATTTATATGATAAAATGAGTTTTCATGGTCAAATTTGGTGTTGTTGGATACATACACAGAAAAAAAAATTAACTTGAATAAAGAGAAGAATTCTTGGACCAAGAAAATAATTTTGAAGAGTTTTATTGTCTTGAATCAAGACAAAAAATTTTTGAATCAAGTAAGATTTACCTAAACCAAGAAAAATTTCTTAGTTTAAGAATTTTTATATTCAAATCAAGAAGATGAAGTTCTTCGAGATTATTTACTTGATTCAAGTAAATTTTTTTTTTCGGTGTAATTAAAGAATGACCTGTTATCTTGTAAACTATTGACATTTTTAAAGATATAAACTCATCCTGATGTTATACTCATCAAGAGCTTTCATTTGAGTACCCACATCATTTTTTCACATATTTATATATATTATAAATATGTAAATATGAAAAATATATCAAAATGCATGTGTGTACTCAAATGAAAGCTCTTGATGATTGTAACATCGAGATGAGCTTATATCTTTAAAAACGTCAATAGTTAAAAAAGTACAGTGCAATTTAATAAAAGTCATTATTTAATAAAGCAAAATTTTATTTATTTTTAGTTCAAAAGTCACGGCAGTCACATAGTAACTGCAAGGTTGCTAGTTAATTTATTACTCAATTTATTTAATTATTATTAGGTCAGCAAAGAAGTCGGATGCTCGCTACTCTCTTCAAAGACGAGCGTTGTCAGCAGCTTCCAGCGTACGCAATCCTTGAAAAAATGTACCTGGACCGCATAATCCGCCGCACAGAGCTACAAGACTTTGAAGCGCTGCTACAGCCTCACCAGAAAGCTTTGACGCGTGATGGACTTGGATCAACAATTCTCGACCGTGCTGTCATCGAACACAATCTCCTCTCGGCCAGTAAACTTTATAATAATATTACTTTTGAAGAGTTAGGAGCTTTACTGGAAATTCCTCCGTCTAATGCTGAGAAAATTGCCAGTCAGATGATCACAGAGAGCCGCATGAATGGTTACATTGATCAAATTGATTCGGTAGTTCATTTTGAGAGTAAGTTTATTTTTTTTTTTTTTATTTAAAGTTAAAATAATCTTGGTTTATATTATTAGCAGACAAGTAATTGATTGATTCATTTATTTATTTTTAGCACGTGAAATTTTACCTACATGGGACAAACAAATACAATCTCTTTGCTACCAAGTAAACCAAATAATTGAAAAAATAGCTCAAACACAACCAGATTGGATTGCTCAAGCCATGGAGGATCAATTGGTCCATTAACAAATGTTAATCGTCATAAATTAATTTTAATAATAATATTAATAAAAATTGAAAAAAAAAAAAAACAATGAGTTTTGTAATTGATGCAGTGTTTTGATGTAAAAAAAAATTTATTAAGCGATTCAATAAAACTGCTTACCAAAGTAAAGTTCCATTCTGCAGTAAACACACATTGTTAAAGAAATCAGTTACATATTATTTTTCCTGTTTCTAAAATTAATGTAAATAAATGAATACTTGATACTTAACATAACAACTGTGTTTAACTTTATTTTTAACTTAAGCGTCTTTTTTAATTTTATTGACAACTTTAATAGAACACATTTTTAAACAAAGATTTGTGTCACCGTAATGTAAAATAAAACACAATATGACCTGATTTTAAATCATTAATAATAATTATAATAGTTTAATATCAATAATGATAATTAAAAATTTTATAACGGTGCTGGTGTTTTACAAAGCAAAATCTATTCCTAAAGATTTTTATGCTAATTAAACTCATAGAACGTTTAAGCGATAAAAGAAAATCCAATTTAGAGTTATTAAACGCAACGATTTTATTTATTTATTTTAATCTTTGTTTTAATCATCTGCTAATATTTTAATATTTAACTGTACCTAGATCGAATACGTAGACAGAAAAAAGATTTGTTTTATTTTAAATTCATTTTTATTTATCATTTAAGTCTGTCGCTCATTACGTTACTCTGATTAACGTTTTATCTACCTGTTTTCATTTTTTAATTTTATTGAATTATTGGTATTGATCCACATTAGACGTAATTTCTTCTCTTGATTTTAATTACGTTTTTTATTAATCTCGATATTTATTTGAGAGTCAAATGGGACAGAAAGTTGGTGTTAAGATGGAGAAAAAATATGTAAAGTTATTAAGCTTCGAGATCGAGAGCCAAACCGATCTTGTGGCCTCCTGAGCCGAAGTTTTTGCCGTCGATGTTCGTTGAGAGACTGAGAGTTACGCCTGAAACAAATAAAAAGATTCATAAGTATTATCACTGTTGAAAACCGCTACTGAGCCTCGCAGTTCTAGTTCGTACTTAAGAAAATATACGAGACATAATATAAATAGATTAGCACGTGAAGCTTCTATAAATACTGAAGTTAGTCTACCAGCTTTTTGTCTCGACAAGGGCAGCTCAAGTTTGTAGAGACTCCCGCTATGCAGTAAGATCTTTTATTGTATTACTAGCTTTTACCCGCGGCTTCGCCCGCGTTGAAGCCCTTAGATAAATATCAAAGATCATTACATTCCAATAGAACCGAATCAGTAGTCTAGGCAGCAACTAATTCTTGGACTCTTTTAATCCTCAGAAAATCTCGGTTCAAGATAGCATAACCCGGAAAATCATAATTAATAGTTCGAAATCACCCGATCATCCGGTACTATTGTGTTGCTGGTACTTTTTCGGTGTCTCAGTGATACCCTGGGCAGCAACTAATTTTTTCACGCTTTCAAGCCTTAGAAAATCTCGGTTCAAGTTAACATATCTCGGAGAATCATAGGTAATTGTTTCAACTTGGCAGACCACGAGTTTCTATTTTGTTGCTGGCACTTTTGCACTGACATAGTAATACCGTGTGTAGCAACAAATTATCAAATGCATTACAAGTATTGAAATTCCGGTTTCAAGATAGCTTATAGTCGTTTTTTATTTTTTTTTCTTTTATTCTTCAATTACCAGTTTGCCTGTTTGCATCTTTATATGAAGCTAGCAGTTTTTAGAGATTGTTTTGAGCAACAAAATTGCGATTTGAGCAACTAATTAGCAACAAATAAGCTACAAATTTTCGAGTATTTTTAATTGATTTTTGCTGATTTATCCCTGCTAGCCTGATAGAGTTCTGAATCAATGTGATTCTAATTTTTTGACAAACAATTTTTTTCTCTTTCGTAAAAAATAATTTTTTTTTTCATAAAAAGCTAAATTGAAAATAAAATATTAACATAAAAAAATTGATCTATAATAACATGAATCACTCAATTTAATTTAATAAAAGTATCCTATTTTACTTCTAATACCTCCAAGAATATGTGTACAAAGTTTCATGATGATCAGTTCAGTAGTTGTCGCGTGAAAGCTTTACAAACAAACTTACATTCACATTTATAATATTAGTAGGGATTTTAAAGTAGCTACGTACCCTCGCGCATTTTTTGTTGGTATCCCAACCCGATCTGGAGCTGAGAGTTGACCTTGGCTCTTACACAGGCATCATTGTCAAGATCGTATTTGGTACCAAGACCGAACTGTGTAGAATTGTTGCTTGAATTCCACGCAATGCTGATGGCACCCTCCAATCCAGGTTTTACCTTGTGGTAAATGGATCCGTTGAACTCGCGACCGTTGTTTCTAAATTAACAATTTTTTTAATGTATTCAGCTGTATATTTGTTAATTAAGATGTTAATTTTTAAATTATCTATCCATTAAAAAATAAAGTAAAAATGTTGTAATTATTTTAGAGTGATAAAAAATTTTTAAGGCAATTATCTTTGAAAAAAAAAAAAAACAGAAGTTGGCAACTGTAGTTATGGTAGACATGGTAATTATATTACGTAATAAAGAGTACGTTGACTTACACGGAAGTGTGAACACCAAAGTCTTTTGCCGTGAAGCCCAAGGCAAAGTTGTTCTTAGTTATCTTGTTTCTTTGAGCGTCAAATGATGTTTGATATCCAGCAAGCCATCCTATTTATCAATAAAACAAACATTATTAATCATTATCAATTTAAATGTAAATTACAATTAATGAAATTGTAAACCTAAAAAATAATTAAAAAAAAATTACCTTGGTAACCAATGACAGCTGTTGAATGGATCAAAGGAGCAGCGTTTAAGCTTAAATCAAAATCAGCTGTGGCTGATACATTTTCGTGTTTGTACGTAGTCTTCAATTTTCCAGTCTTGCTCCTAAATGATAAAATACAATTAATTTTTTTTAATTAATTAATGTTTGTTTTTATTTATTCATTTAATTCAATCGACTCTAAAACAAGTGTTTATAAAGGCCGTAAAGCACAGAGTATTACATTAATAGTGAGCAATTTTATAAATTTTTTTTTTTTATAAGTTAAAGTAAATTTTTATAGATTTTATAAAATTAAGTGAGCATTTTAAAGTTAGTTTTTATAAATTATAATATAATTATAAGATTATTACATTAATGCTTTTTAATGTAATATTGAAATGAATAAAAATAAAAATAAATATTTACCCGGTCTGGGGAGAGAAGGTACAACTGTATCCAATACTGAGCCCTTGAAGAAGTTTGTCGGCGATGGTGACATCTGTACCCAGAAGATTGTCTGTGTTCCACTTCTCAGAGAAAGTCAATCCATACTCCTTGATCTTGTACTTGGTCTCCAAGTTTCCTACGACGATTCCAGAGTCTTGGTTCGAGAATCCTCCGCTGCAAAACTCAACGCCAGATTCGGTTTTGGTCTTTACGTCGAGCTTCAGTAAACCAAAGTGGTATCCTCTGCCGAAAACATCACGGGCGCTTTTTCCCAAATCACCATACGTTGGAGGAGCCATTCTGTAATTTTTTAATAATTAATTTAAAAAAAAAAAAAATTATGTTAATTTTTTAAATTATAGTGTTTAATAAAATTAAACGAGAATAAAATGGAGAATTGATCGCTTCCCAGTCTAGTTTGCTCTAGTTTTAACTGAACAAATCTTGATAGAATAATTGATCACTGTCACCCGTCTTTCAAAAAATACCAACTGTACGCGTAAAAAAATGTCATATTTGATAAAAACTAATAAATATTAATATTAACATTTACTTGGACGTTTAGATAATTTATTATCAAGAATAAAAATGAAAAAAATTTATCTAAGGCTTCTTGAAAAAGGTTGGCGTCACAAGGCGTTGCATATAAGTATTATTGACCTGCTACGGTTATTACATAAGCTGTAGATCGTGTATATTAACGCTAAATAAGAGTGAGGTTGAAGTTTTCTCTCACATCAGAGATATAAATTAAACAAGGCTGGGATTTCCCAAAAACTGACCAGACCGAACAGTCAATAGCTCCAGCGGTGATATGAGCTATTTAAATCACGATAAACTTTCAGACAAAGTTAAATTTCTCAACGGGAGCCTTGATCTCGCTGCGTAGGCTATTCTGCTCGAAGGTCACCTAGTACGACATTACTTGTCGGATCCAACCGGTCGATCAATAAGCTCTGATAAATAATTTATTATGAATGAATGCTCGTGTTTTAATTGATCACTTTTCTGACAAATTAATTCATTTAATTAAACGTTTTAATAATTATATTAATACTCACGTTAAATGTTAATAAAAGGCAGTTGATGCAGAAAACGATTATATTCACAAATTTGCGTGCGCGCAACGATGAACGATCTGCCGGCCAAGGAAATTGCTCGTCGGGAGTTTTTCAAGGCGCGTGCGCGCTTTTACGTCACCACATCCCCTGGATTGTTACTTTTAATTTGTTCCGATGGATGGAACCACTTGGGACTTTTTTTGATTAATTTTCAATTTTGATTGTCTGAAAATTCTGATTCTACAAACTGACATGTTCAACTTAAAAAAGTGCAGCAAGCTTCAGACTATTTTTTATGAAAATTAAGATGACACTGAAGTTGACAGATATAAAAATTTTTTTAGATATTTATAACAATTAAATTAATGACATTAAAGTTAGCTGTCATTTAATAATTATTTAATTTTCTTTAACAAAAAAATTTGTTCCAAAAAATTATTTTTAGAAAATTGCATTTTTAATTTATTAAAATTTCTACAAATCCATTTTTTTTATTATTTAGTTGTTAAAAAAAATTAAAACAGTTGTGAAGTGACAGCTAACTTTAATGTCATATTAAATTATTATAAAAAAAAAAAAAAAATTAAAAAGTTTCACATGTAAAAAATAATAAAAATTACAAGTGAAAATTTTTAGAAGCATTTTTTTATTGTAATTGATTTATTTAAAAAATTTTTTAAATTAACAGCTGACTGCTAACTTCAGTATTATAAATTAAGTTAGCCGACATCTTAACTGTTTCAAAAATTTTTTTTTTTAATGAAGTTATTACAAAAAAATTAAAAGAAAAGATTCCACATGTAAAAAATTTGAAAAACTATACGTGCAATTTTTTAAAAATATTTTTTTATTACTAATTCAATTAATAAAAAAAAAATATACATTTTTTACTGTCGGCTAATTGTAGTTTCATTATTTTTCAATTCAATTTAATATAATTAAAGAAATAGTTTTGAAAAATTGCATTTTTCATTTTATTGATTTTCTAAAGATCAGGTATTTCATTGTTTGGGTCACTTAAATTTAATATTTTGAGTGCTCTTCAAATTTTGTAAAGGAGATAATGAGTTTATTAGACGCAAAAGTAAATCACGAAATTGCTCAAACCTAGAATTATTCGACACTTCAATCACATCGTTTGTATCATCGGTTAAAAGACTGCTTCTAAACAATAACCACTAGCCTCTTAAAAAGTGCAATTTCATTTCTTATAATAACTACTCTTATATTTTTTTATAATGCTAATAATTTAAACTTATAAAGTAAACAAAAATTTATTTTATTTAATTTAATTGAAATTTAATTCTATTGAAATGTCATTACTTTTTTTTTATTTTCTTTTTTCACCTATAACTAAATTTAATAATGTAAATCTAATGTATAAAACCGATTGGCATTTAAATAAATAAATAAATAAATAAATAAATAAATAAATAACTTTACTATCATGATTTTTTCCAAGTAAATTAAAAAATAATTTCATCCCAACACAAAACGAAACGTTTAGAAAGTGGTAGATCTGTGAAGTACAATCTAGATACATCCATTTTGGCAAACTACCCAACGACTTGCAGATGGAAGATATTTTTAATTTTGACAAGAGTATAAAAGTGTTGAGTTGATCGGCTGGTTTAGTCACAAATAACGCTAGTCAGAAACAACAAGTATTATTACAAATATAAATATGACAGATTCACAAGTGAGTTTTATTCAATTAAATATTTTATTTTACAACATAAACAATTATTATTTATTTACTTACTCTTTTATTTATTGGTATTTTTTAGAGTAAGCCGCTTTTGTCAACATCAACATACAATGTTCTTCAGAATGATAAAATTGGAAGGTAAGTTCATTGACTGTGCTATTTTCTATTTTAAATATTAAGACATTCTAATGATTTAGACATAACATTATTTTACAATTAAAAATTTTTATAAATTGTCATAATTTTTTAATTTTAATATTTTTGACACTACCAATAATAATTCTTTCCAGATACATGGTGGCAAGTAAAGACCTGGAAGCGGGTGAGGAAATTCTGTCCGAAATGCCATTTGTGGTAGGACCCAAAGCATCGACATACCCACTCTGTTTGTCTTGCTTTTCTTCCTGGCCACAAACTCCAGAGAAGACATTGTGTTCAAGATGTAGCTGGCCGGTCTGCAACGAAGATTGTGCTAACGCTTCAATCCACAAGGATTACGAGTGTCCAATTTTTGCAGCAGTTGGTGAGAAATTCAACGTTTCCGCTGCTTTGGAAGAATCCAATGTCACCAACGTGCCCCAACTTGAGTGTATAACCCCACTGAGACTTCTTCTGGCCATGGAAAAATTCCCCGAGAGATGGGAGAAAGAAGTTAAGATTATGGAGGCTCACAACAAAAATCGCTCGGATAAGAAGCAATGGAAAACTGACAATGTCAACATCGTTTGCTATCTCAGAGACAGGTTGAAACTTGACAGGTTCTCTGAAGAAACCATTCAAACAGCCTGTGGAATTTTGGAAATAAATTCTCATGAAGTTAAAACTCCCATGGGATTCAGTGCTCGTGCTTTGTATCCAACAGTTGCTATCATGAGTCATTCTTGTATTTCAAATACTAGTCATAGTGTTTGTTCCAATGATTTTAAGTAAGTTGAAAAAAATTTTATGATCAAGTGATTTTTAAAAATTCTGATTTTTTAGTTTTTATAATTAATTAACTAGAAATAAAAATTTCTATCTAAAAATAAAAATATTTATTCAATGCCGTAAGATGGACGGTGAAGTTCCTAAGATGGTCCACCTTGCTTGTAAATTAAAATAAAATTAATTTAAAAAAAATTAATTAAAAAAAAAATTTTCTACTAGAAATAAAAATTTCTATTTAAAAATAAAAATATTAACATTTTTTTCTAAATTAATTAAAATTTTTCTTTTTAAATTAATTCTTTTTCAGAGTAATTTTACGAACTACCGTAAAAGTTCCCAAAGGTAAAGAACTGTTTGGAAGTTACACACATTCATTGTTACCGACATTGATGAGAAGAGAAAATTTATTGGAAGGAAAACATTTCTCTTGTGCTTGCGCAAGATGTTCAGATCCAACAGAAATGGGAACGCATTTATCATCTTTGAAATGTAATAAATGTGACAATGGAGTTGTACTTCCTTTAGATTCTTTAGGTAAAAATTAATTTCTTCCTTTACCAGCTATAATAATGACCGAGAAGGTATTACTATTTATTAAACATTAAATATTAATTAATAGATGCAGAAAGCGGTTGGAAATGCACTCATTGCGAGTTCTCAACATCAGGAGCAGCTGTCAAAAAAGTATTCGACGTGATAAACGCCGAGGTAGAAGCCGCCGAGTCCTACAACGCTCTAGACGGCGCAGATGCAGTGCACATCCGCGAGAACATAATGAAGAAATACCACTCCGTTCTTCATCCTAGACACGCGTTTCTTTCAATTCTCAGAATGTCCTTGTCGCAGCTTTACGGCCGAGTCGACGAGTATAATCTCGACGATTTGCCGGACATCGTTCTTGAGCACAAAATAGACATCTGCCGAATGCTACTCCAGGTTTTGGATGTCATTGAGCCAGGGTACACCAGAGCAAGAGCGTTGACACTCTATGAGCTTCACGCGCCATTACTCTTCATCGCAAAGTCTCAATGGAACGCTGGAACAATTGATGACGCAGCTTTGAAGTCCAAGATGACCGAAGCTGCTAGTGTTCTCAAAGAAGCAGTCACTATTTTAAGTTTGGAGCCTTCTGTTACCATTGAAGGACAGCTTGCCAACGTCGCTAAAGAATCATTAGCGCAGTTAGAAGAGTCGATTAATAATCTTTAATATTTATTTATAAATATACAATATTTATATTTTATAGTATATATAATTCCAAGTAAATTTATATTTATATTAATTAAATTAATCTATATACTTGCTATTGTTGTTTTGCAAATTAAATACATATTTTTAAATTATTAAATGACATCTATTAATAAATTTTACTATGTTGAAAAGTAGTACATATATTGTGCTTATTTACATCAACATTTATCACATCAGTAAGAGTTAGTATATAAACGCTTTCTATTTTAGTTTTAACTTACAGAATAAGCGAAATGCATTTCAGACGTACTATATTTCAAGTGTTGCTAATTTTAAATAACTCATTGGTACTCTCTACAGTAACCGAGTCAATTTAAACGCTTCTTAAGAAAGTCGTTGTTGTGATTTCATTCTTATTATATACATTTATTTATTCTGTATTTTATAAGTTAATTATAAAAAAATGCGCATTGAAGAAGTAACTACCGGTATTGTTAAATATAAAGAGTCTTATTCTGATAAACTTGGCCGCTACTTAGTAGCAGCTAAGAAAATATCTCCCGGCGAAGTTATTTTACGTGATAACCCAATAGTTGTTGGTGCTGCGTCTTTCAACGATAATTCTCTGTGTTTTTCATGTTTTCGTGTGATAGAACCAAAGCCTATCGGCTTGAAGTTTCCTTGTCCTAAATGCAAAGTCGCAATCTTCTGTTCAAAAAATTGTGAGGTAATATATTTACTCTTTATCATTACCGTATTCCATTAACATCACTTTGCACCAAAACTAGACTTTCACTTGAATATTTTTAGACACGAGAGTCATTCCATACGCCAGAAGAGTGCAAATTACTAAAAGACAAATTATCTGAGTCAGTAAATCTGGATGTTAGAGGAATATTGCTGCTGATTCGATTGCTATTGATAAAAAAAAGAAACGCTGAGCAGTGGAACAAGATAATGAATCTTGAAGCTCATTTGGAGGAAAGAAGAAACACTCATGTATGGAAGGAACGTCAAGAAGAAATAGAAATTTTAAAGTCGTTTGAATTTTTTGAGAACGATGAAGATCTTCAAAGATTGTGTGGAATTATTGATGTAAATTCCTTTGAATTAAGGTCTCCAGGTACTCTTGATTCTGCTTTAAGGGGATTGTATGCAGAAGCTGCTTTGATGGCTCATGATTGTCGTGGAAACACTCATCTTACTGTGGATGATGATTTCCAGCTTACTGTCTACGCAAGTCAGTCTATCGATGAGGGAGAGCCAATTCTATTTAATTATACTTCTTCTTTACTGGTTAGTTTTATTCCCTGTAATTTATAATTTATATTTCTCTCCATAAGGGCGTATAATAAAAATGCTGTTTTTTTTTTCTAAATCCAAAAAAATTTTTAGTTCGGAGAAAATTTTTTTTTGCATTTCTTCACATTTCATACAAAAATACGTTGATTCTCGAAAAAAAATTTTTTTATACGCCCTTATGGCATCCGAGGTGGGTCCCTGGACCCATAAGAGCGTATAAAAAATTTTTTTTTGGAAACCGACGTATTTTTTTATGAAATGTGCAGAAATGCAAAAAAAAATTTTTCTTCAAACTAAAAATTTTTTTGAACTTAAAAAGAAAAAATAGAATTTTTATCATACGCCCTTTGGCATCCGAGGTAGGTCCGGGGAGCCATAAGGGCGTATAAAATTTTTTTTTAACATTTCTCCACATGTCGGACAAAACTACGTCGATTCCCGAAAAAAAAATTTTTATACGCCTTTATGGCTTTTCACCGCGACCTTTTGCTGGTATACGCCCTTATGGCATCTGGAACGCGATATTGTTAGTTGTTAATTTTTTAGGGCACTGCTGAAAGAAGAGAGCATTTAAAAAAAGGTAAATACTTTGAGTGCAATTGTCCGATGTGCGAAGACCCAGAAGAGCTTGGTGCGAATCTCAGCAGCATTTATTGTCCTCGATGTAAAGAGGGATTAATTAGGTATGAAGGCAAAAAAATGAATCCTTATTTGAGAGAGAAGAAATGGAAGTGCAAGAAATGTCAGAGGTTCTACTCTGGAGCGCTGATTAAAACTACGCTGGAATTAACCAAGACACGGATTGATCAAGCTGATGAATCTAGAATTAAAGTAATATTTATTTGTTAAATAAAAAATTGTTATTTAAAATAATGACATTTTTTAGGAACTAGAGACCTTATTGAAGAACTTTTCGGTTATGTTGCATTCAAACCATTTTCTGATGATGAGTTTGAAACAAAAATTGCTGGCGTTGTACAGGAAAGAAATAACTTGCTTGAATCCGAAGAAAAAAATTTTGCAGCGCATGATGGAACTTTGTAAAGGAATTCTGCAGGTTTTGGAAATTGTCGAGCCTGGAATTTCGAGATTAAAAGGTTAGATTGTTTTTGTATGTAAATTTTATGTAATTGTTGATATTTTTTTCATTTTTTAGGGATAATATTATACGAAATTCACTTACCGATAATAATAATAGCGAATAAAGACTATGCGCTTAGAGAAATAACTTCTGAAGATCTGGCAAAACGGCTCGAAGAAGCTGAAAATTATTTGAAGAGATCGCTGAGCATGCTGCTGATGGAGCCGGCATCAACTCCTGAAGGTGTTTTAGCGAAACGCGCTCTTCAAGAATATAAAGCGCTGAGACAAAATTTGGATGACGTTAGATCGTTACCGCCTTCGTTGGATTATAAAAAAATTGATTTTGAAATGATGAAAAAGCGGAAAAATAAAAAAATTAAATGAGTTGCTTTTGTATTGATAGATGAAATTTATAAAATAAATTATGGAAGAAATTTGTTTTATTTTTATGATACTGACGTTGACAGACAGGAACGTCTTTTAAAATTTTATGGCTATTAAATTATTACGGAAAAAATTTAATTAAAAAATTCTACATGTGAAAATTAAAAAAAATTATAAGAGAATATTTTTAGAAGAATTCTTATTATTGTAATTGATTTGTTATAAGAATTTAAAAATTGACAGTTGTCAACTTGCTTCGGTAGCATTACTTTATGATACTGAAGTTAATAGACATTAAAATGACACTAAAATTAGCTGACATTAAAAATTTTCTTTTATTTTTTTAATAAATTAAATTAGAAATAAAAAATATCATTTAAAAATTGCACTTCTAGTTTTTCAAATTTTTTACAAATAAATTTTTTTTTTAATTTTTCTATTTTTTACTAATTTATTTTTTCTATTTTTTATTAAAATTAATTTAGCAGGTATTTAATAATTTTTAGAACTTTTATTAACAAATAAATTAAGTCAAAAAAAATAAGAAAAAAAAAATGACATTCAGAAATTAAAAAAAAAAATAAAAATTCCATTTTTTTTAAAATAATTTTTTTAGAATTAATTTAATTGTTAAGTAAAGTAAAAACTTTAATGTCACTATTTTTTTCTAATTTATTTAATAAGAAAAATTCTAAAAATCATCAGAATTCTGCTAATTTTATTTTAATGACATTAGAAATTTTTTTTGAATTTTTTGGTAATGAAATTATTATAAAAAATTTCACATATGAAAATTGAAAAACAATTATGAGAGGAAATTTTTTAAAGTATTTTAACTATTGTTATAAGAATTTAAAAATTGACAGCTGTCAGCTAACTTCAGTATCATTAATTGTTCAAAATATACTCTTTATTTTTTCTCCTTCACAAGAGCGTTTGAAATTCTTATCTAAAGTCTGTTTTGCTTATCGCTTATAAAAATAAACATTGCATGATAAAAAAATAAAAACACATTAAAGATTGTAAATTTAATGTAAACGTCAATAAGAACAAAAAGTTCATTTAAATAATCTAAAATAGTCAATATCAATTAAAGTCGAGGAAAAAATAAACAAACGCATGCGCTATTTAAATTTTATTATTTGGAAAATGTGGAAACACCAATGAACACCATCCACCCCAATAATGATATCTAAATCGGACATGACGTGGTACGAAAATACTTTCCTCATTGTTGTTTATATAGTGAGCAATGCCAGCCGGTACAGTAAACGCATAGTGATTTATTATACTTAATAAAAATATGATAAGTACGTCTAATTAAGTTACTCGTCCATTCCAATACTACTAAGCACACCCGCCAAGTTTTATTTCGTATCATTTAGACTTCTCAGGTACAGTTATATTTTTTTAGCTATCATTTTCGTACATAACCTCCGCTTAACTGCTGTGTTATTTTTCAGGTATTCTTATCGAGTAGTAATTTATAGTAATTATAATTAATAATTATTCATAGCCATGCTGGATCAAAGTATCATCGGTCTTGGTATTATTATCACCTTGGCTGCGGTTTTTAATTTTTCAATTCATAAGATTGATGAGGGTCACGTCGGTGTTTACTTTCGGGTAAGTCATTGCATTGAAGTAAATCAAGTGTTAATTTGTTTAATTATTTATTTTGATTTTTTAATAGGGAGGTGCATTATTACCACAAGTTAGTCAACCAGGATTTCACATGATGGTGCCACTGCTAACTACATTTAGGTCTGTTCAAGTTACCTTACAAACTGATGAAGTTAAAAATGTTCCTTGTGGTACCAGCGGTGGTGTAATGATTTATTTTGACAGGATTGAAGTTGTTAATATTTTAGATTCTAATGCAGGTAATTTAATTAATTAAAACATTCATTACTTTAATTTATTAATTCTATGATATTGAAATTAATAGACATTTGTCAATTTTTAGCTTTATTAAACAAAAAAATCGGCACCAATAAAAATACTAATTATGTTTATAAACATTTTGGACAAAATTATATATTATAGACGAATAACTTGAAATTTAATCTTAAAGTTTCAATTTTGGGAAAAGGACAGTCCAGGAAACTATTATTTCGGTGGTTCACGAATTTATAGCAAAAAAACCAAAATTGATTTCATTTTAGTTTTCAATCCTCCAAATAGAAATATTTTTTTACTTTCGTAATAAATTTTTTTCAATAACAAAATAACAATTTATCTAATAAAAAAATGTCCGGGTCAGTAAAAAACACCCTTACAGAGAATCACCCTTATAGAAGTCACTTGACCCTTTTTTAACTTAAATTAACAAACACATCTGTTCAGAAAAATTATTTTAAAAAATTGCATTTTTTAATTTCTACATGTCAATTTTTTTGCCATTTTTATTCTTTTGCCAAATTATTTTTTATTTGCCGAATTATTTTTTTTTGCCAAAAATTCTTAAAATTATCAAATATCTGCTAAATAATGTTTCATAATTTTAAAATTTGTACCTGTAGAATTTTTTTTAAATCAATTTTATTTTTACTTGATTGAGAAGAAAAATTCTAAAAATTGTAAGGTGTTTTTTTATTTCAATATTTTATTAATTAACTATACCCAACAATTTTGAAATTAAAATAAATGTAACAATAGTATAAATAATAATTCTTTTCACTCATTTATAATTAACAAATTATTTAATTTATTTTTTAGTTCACAATATGGTAAGAAATTTCACTGCAGACTACGACAAGACGCTAATCTTCAACAAAGGTTGCGGCGATCCAGTACAACCAGAAGATCATGGAAAAAGAATCTCTGCAACGTATGGCTTCGATTGAAGATGCGATGCATTTAGCGCGCGAAGAAAGTCGCTCTGACGCAGATTTCTACCAGATGAAGAAACAAGCTGAAGCTAATAAATTATTACTCACCAAAGAGTTCCTGGAACTAAAGAAGTACGAGTCCTTAGCCAAGAACGCTAAGATCTACTACGGGCAAGACATACCCAAGATGTTTGCAATGGGAGGATGCTCCAACGACCCGAATCTTGGTGTTCATTCTAGTGCAGATGTTGATAAGAGTAATGAAGTTTAAAATTTGTTTATAATTAATTATAAATAATTATTTAAGTATTAAATATATTTTGTAATTTAAGTTTTTATTACCATGATTGATACCTGATAAATAATAATTATTTATACCTCCTGTAAATCATCAAATTCGTTTAAGTTAAATAAAGTGTTGTTTCATAAATTACATTTATTTAATATTATTATTATCTATAATATTAAGAAAGTACAATGCAATTTAACAAAAATCAATTTTAATTTTTCATAGTTCACAAGTCACCACAGTCATAAAGTTGCTAGTTTTTATTATTTAATTACAAAACTAAAAATAATTTTTCTTTCTACTGTCAAATTTGAATTTCCCGCTCCAAGTTTTTCGAACATCTAACACTTGAGTCGCTTCTAACAATACTAAAAAATAAATATGTATCAAAACAAACCTAAAAGACTGTTTTTGTATCACTTAAATCTAAAATAAACAAAGTTGTAAGTCTTAAAAAAATAAAATAAATAAAAAAGTAAAATCCTAATTATTTAAAAAAATTTTTCACAAAATTCAAGAAAGCATAATCACGTGACATATGATTCAGATTTTTACTCAACTTTACTACACTTAATAAATATTATTATTATATCATTTTCATCATGACAGTTGTAAGTAGAATTTTTTTAATATTTTATTTTTTTTTAATCAAAAGATTAACAATAATTTTTTGTCCAGGAACTGAAAAAATTTTTGTATCAATTATTGACAAGTGTAGAAGGACTGCACAGTATTTTGATAACTGACCGTGATGGAGTTCCAGTTGTGTCAGTATCTACAGAAACGGCTCCAGAGTTGGCGATGAGAGCAAGTTTCCTGTCAACTTTCGGAATGGCTACGGACCAGGGTAGCAAGTTGGGTTTAGGGAAGAATAAAACTATTATGTGCATGTACAGTAGTTACCAGGTAAAATTAATCATTAATTTACGCAAAATAATTTTTATTTTATTGTTGTGATAATTAAACAAATTATTTAAATGATCTATGTTAATTGAATTGTTCAAACATAATTTGGACTTTAATAACATATTTAAACTTTCAATTTTTATTTTCACATCTATTTTTCTTTCTGATTGTTTTCATAAAATGCTATGCTATGTATTATCTTTGTATGGACGGCCGCAAAAAGTTTCGACTTCATGGTCGATGAATAGGGAAATAATAATAATAATAATAATAATAATAATAATAATAATAATAATAATAATAATAATAATAATAATAATAATAATAATAATAATAATCTTTCAGGTAATCCAAATGAATAAATTACCTCTCGTAGTCAGTTTCATAGCATCGCAATCTTGCAATACAGGACATATTCTGGCTCTTGAAAACCGTATCGACCCGATCCTGTGTAACTTAAAATGCGCTGTCGTGGAAGCCTGATGGTTACCCATAGTCCACTATGGATGATAAACTGTCTTAATCTTAATCTGTCAATTTTTTACCACTGGAAGTATCTACGTGATCGAGTAATGGATTATGATTCATAATTAATGACAATGAAAATGATTAAAAATAATTTTTAAGAGGAGAAGGCATGCATATTTTAAACGAAACAAATTTACACATATACATCAGGTATAAAAAGCCTAACTGAAGTTTGTAAGCTAATTTTGCTATTTAACAGAATTAATATATAATGATGATTATGATTATTGATTGATAATAGTAATTTATAATAATTATTACTGACATATGTATGATTTGTTGGTAATTGTATATCGAATTGTATACATTTTATAAAATATTGTAAGTAAGCATTTTGAAGGTATGTTAGATATAAAATTATTTAAAATATTAGACCAATGTTAATAAACACAAATATCAAAAACTGCGCCGTGAAATAATAATATTTTTTTCTAATATTATTTTAACAAAATTAGATATTTAATTTGACACCTATAAATTCTTACGAAAATTAAATTTTATTTTATAAAGGGTAAACGAGTGGTTTTCCATCGAGAGCGTTGTTAAGATTTTGCGCAGCGACGATTGCCATGTTATTGCGAGTTCTTACAGTCGCGCTACCGATATGAGGAACTATTTCTAAATTCGGGAGTGTTAATAATTCGTGATCTTTGGGTAGAGGCTCGGGATCAACAACATCCAACCCAGCAGCGAATATTTTTTTTTCCTTGAGCGCTCTCAAAAGCGCATCTGTTTTCACAACAGCTCCACGACCGATGTTGATAAATACAGCAGTTTTCTTCATTTTATCAAAAGCTGTGTCATCAAAAAGTCCACGGGTCTCGCTTGTCAGTGGAGTTGCGACTATGACAAAGTCACTGCGCTCGAGAAGATCATCCAGGGACACAAATTCAGCCCCTATTTCATCGGCAAATTTTTTAGGAGAATGACCGGTGTATAAAAATCGCCCGATTTCAAAAGGAACTAGCCTTTTGGCAATCGCTAGGCCGATCATTCCTAGTCCTACAATGCCTACTGTAGATCCACTGACATCCTGACCCAGCAACCACGTAGGTTTTCTTTCCGACTTGCCTCTGTTATAAAAAATTTTTTCAAAAATGTAACTTAATAAATATTCCTACATTACAGAAAATTAAACCAATATTTCTTACGCTTCCAGTAACAGGCGACTTTCATGAGCTCGCCGAGCAGCAGTCAAAAGGAGCATTACAGCAATCTCGGAAACTGCTGCATTTAATACTACTGGTGTATGGCCAATTACAATTCCTCGGCGTTTTATTTCTGGTACGTCAAGGTGGTCATACCCAGATGAAATTGTTGAGATAATTTTTAATGATGGCCCTGTAATAAAATATTTAAAAACAAAAAAGAATATTTTTTAGAAAATAATAAATTAGTATAAATTACCAGCTGCATCCAGGAGTTCTGCATTGATATTCACATGATTACCAACTACGTACAGCGCATCATGCCCTGGTATAGCGCGAATGATTTCTTCTCGTGACGGATAGTCACCCGGAACAATTGTCAATTCACATTTACTATAAAAATAAACATTTTTATTCAAAAAAAATTAGAAAGATAAGTAATTAATATGAACATATGATACAGTTTTACCTATTTCGCAGAAGATCTAAACCAGCCTGTGGACAATCTTCACGTGTTACTAAAACTTTCCGAGTTTTTGACATATCTTTTCTTATTGAGAGTGACGAATATTTTTTAAAAAAGCAATAGGAATTTATTCACAATCTCATTGAGATTCTTGAATAATTTAACTCTTAAAAATAATTTTATATTGATACTATACGCACTGCAATTGTAGCTTAATATACTAATGTATCATTAACGTAATGTGAAGATAGCAATATTTTATCTTAATCTATATTGATAATAATATCATATCATTTATGTACGAGTAAGAAAATATTAGTGCAGATAATTAATATAATATTACCTAAGAATTTTAAATAACCTCAAAGAAAATTAAATGATTTTATTGATGATACTTAATTTTATTTAAGTAAAAAATTGCTTATAAAAAGCTGGGAATTACTTAAGTTACAACGGATAAACGAGAGGCTTTCCCTCGAGAGCGTTGATAATATTCTGCGCGGCAACAACTGCCATGTCACTGCGAGTTCTTATAGTCGCGCTACCGATATGAGGAACTATTTCTAGATTCGGGAGTGTTAATAACTCGTGATCTTTGGGTAGAGGCTCGGGATCAACAACATCCAACCCAGCAGCGAATATTTTTTTTTCCTTGAGCGCTTTCAAGAGCGCGTCTGTTTTTACAACAGCTCCACGACCGATGTTGATAAATACAGCAGTTTTCTTCATTTTGTCAAAAGCTGCGTCGTCAAAAAGTCCATGAGTTTCGATTGTCAGTGGAGTTGCGACGATGACAAAGTCACTGCGCTCGAGAAGATCATCCAGGGATACAAACTCAGCCCCTATTTCATCGGCAGATTTTTTAGGAGAATGACCAGTGTATAAAAATCGCCCGATTTCAAAAGGAATTAGCCTTTTGGCGATTGCTAGACCGATCATTCCTAGTCCCACGATACCCACTGTAGATCCTCGGACATCCCGACCCAGGAGCCATTGTGGTTTAGCTTCAACCTTGCCTCTAAAACGTCAGTTTGTTAACATCATTAAACATTCATTTCTATTGATTAGTTATCAAAGTTATTCATTATTCACAATAGATATCTTGTTACCTTTCAAGTAATGAACGACTTTCATGAGCTCGTCGAGCAGCATTTAGAAGTAGCATTACAGCAATTTCCGCAACTGCTGCATTTAACACCGTTGGAGTGTGCCCTACTTTAATTCCTCGACGTTTAATTTCTGGAACGTCAAGATGATCAAACCCAGCAGAAATTGTTGAAATTACCTTCAGCGAAGGTCCTGAAATTTCATCCATCAAGTTATTAGCAATGAATTATTATATCTTGCATTTTTTTTTTTTTTTTATAAATTATACATAACCTTTTTTATCAATATATTGATAAAAAATGACACTGAAGTCGACAGACAGAATTTTCTTAAGATAATTTTAAAGCAATTCAATTATTATGAAAAAAATTTAAATAAAAAATTCACATGTGAAAATTTAAAAGAAAATACAGATGACAATAAAGTTAGCCGACATCTAAAAATTTTTAGAATTTTTTTTATTGAAAAAATAAAAAAAAAATTAATTGAAATAATTTCACATGTAGAAAGTTTTAAAAATTATACGTGCAATTTTGTAAAAATATTTTTTTTTCTATTTAATTAATAAAAAAAAAATCGAAAATTCTTGAACATCGATTAATTTTAATATCATAAAATACAGAAGGATATTTTTAAAAGCTTTCTTATTATTGTAATTGATTTATTATAAGAAGTTAAAAATTGACAGTTGTCAGCTAACTTCAGAATTAAATTAAAAATTTACATCCTTATTTTTTTTTAAATAATTATAAATTTTTTTTATTAAAAAAATTACCTGCAATGTCTAAAAAGTCTGTATTGACATTAACATGGCCAAAAAAATAAAATCCATCATGTCCAGGTATAGCCCGAAGAATTTCTTCCCTGGTTGAATTTGAACCCGGAAGAATAGTCAGCTCGCATCTGTAATAAAAAGTATTATTAATTAATAAAGAAAATTAATAATAAAAAAAAATTTACTTGGTACGTAGAAGATCTAAGCCAGCTGTAGGAATGTCGTCTCGATTAACTAAAACCTTTGGCTTAGACATGTTTATAACTTCTCAGTAAGCAAAGAGTTTCTCTAATGAATACTTCAACTGATAACAAAAGTATATATAGTTGACTGAGGTCTTCACGACCTTGAGAACTATCAAATATTTATTGCATCAAATGCACTTTTGTTATATTTACAGAATCTTTTATCAAAGACAGATGTCAGTGCGCAAGCGTAAATTTACCGCGATAATTCATATCTTTTTCCTTTCCCAAAAAATTAATTAACCACACTGTAAATTTCCTGCAACAAAAATATAATCAAAGTTTATAGTGCGGGACAAAACATTTTATTTAACTCTTATTGTGGGTAATTGTAATTTACGCGAATGTTATAACGCAAATAGAGCTAAATAAAATTGAAGGAAATTTAGAAACTTGTACCGGGAGAGTAGGCTCGCGCGAAAATCAAGCAGCGTCGTTACTTCCTCGCGCTCCTGCTACCTTGATCATATCAGGCGTTACTTTTCTCCGAGTGACGGACAAGTTCATGTCTGTTTGACCCGGTCAATTGCCTTGAGTATTGCTTGTATTTTATTATTATTGTATATTATAGTAAAGTACCTACTTGCGTCCATAGGTATTTGCCTGATAATAATTTCTCAAGGCATATACTTGATGTTTTCAATACAATATTTGATAAATTAAACTTTTTTTCTTTTTAATTTAATTTGTTTACTTAATTAAGAGAGAATTATATTTATAATGGAAGATCAAGTGTTTATTATTTTCCTTACAAAGTTATGAAAATGAAGTTAGCCGAGATTTCAAAATTTTTAGAAATTTTTTATTGAACAAATTTCATTTAAGCAATTAAAAAAATGTCACATGTAAAAGCTTGAAAAACTATAAGTGTAATTTTTTATAAATATCTTTTTAGTTGTAATTTAATTAATAAAAAAAATCAAAAATTTTTATACGTCTGCTAACTTCAGTGTCATACAAAGTTTTAAGAATAAAAATATTTATAACATTAAAGTTAACCGTCACTTAATAAATTTTTAATTTTTTTTAACAAACAAATTTTTTCCTGAAAATAATTAAAAAAATCTTGCATTTTTAATTTTTTTAAATTTCTACATGTCAATTTTTTTATTCGTTTTTATTGCCTTAATTTATTGATTAAAAAAATTATTAAAATTTAATAAATATCTGTTAATTTATTTTCATAAAATATTTATGATTCTGAAGTTAGCTGACAACTGTCAATTTTTTTTTAATTTTATAATAAATCAATTATTACAAAAAATGGTTCTAAAAATTTTCAGTAATAATTTTTTTTAATTTTCACATATAGAATTTTTGTCATAATAATTCCATTACCACAAAATCTACAAGTTCGAAAAAATTTCTAATATTTATCAACTTCAATGCCATAAATATTTGTAAATTTGCTTTGTGAAAAATAATATTTAAAGTAAATTTTGTATACTTAGAACCGAAAATTAATAAAATAAGTATAATAGTTGAAAAAAGTAAAGTGTAAAAAATAAATCTCTCGACAACGCTGTCAAACTGCATAATAAAAGTTTAGAATTGTTTATGATTAAAATTCTACCTGATTTCTTATTGGTTGAAATTAAAGCGCGCGCGCAGTGCAAAATTTCAACAAAAACTATATTTTAATCATATAAAATATTGTTTAATAAATAAAAATAATAAGAATAATTAAAAATATTATTTATTTATTATAAATTTTATGATTCTTAATTTTAAAACAGTGATATGAATAATTAGTACAATTTTTCAATTTTAGTACAGTCTCCATGACATGACAGCGCCAGTGTTCCCGAGATAACTTTTAAAAAACAGCTATATATGTGCGATCAACTGTTAAAAGTCGTTACAATTTCTATGAAATTATTTCTCCTACAACACTTAATCAAAAAAAAAAAAAGAAAGTCATTGTAAGTAAATAAAAATTAACAAAAATTTATCATGTAGAAATTAACATCTAACCACTAAAATTACCCGTAAATAATTAAAGTTTGTTTTATTTGTAGGTTATCGAGTATGCGCAATTACATCATACTGACGCATTTAAAAAACTAAATTTACTCTGTACTGGTTTCTTATTTGTTCATAAGCATTTGCATGGGTTGACAAAGCCCTAGCTTACGTAAAATAGAGATTATTAAATTAGCAGCAGTTTACTATCACCGACAGCTAAGATGAGTTGGTCAGCAAGACATGTGTCGATACCCGCGATCATTGGTCTTTCGTTAACAGGTGTCTTTGTTGGATTGTATTATTATTTATACAAAAAAGTAAGTACTCGAAATACCTATGATGTCATGCTTAGAAATGCCGTCAACTAGTTACTCAATTACTCAATTTACATGACGTACACATTTACATTAAAATTTTATCATTTATAATTTTATTTAATAATTATTTATTTATTAATACTTGCAATTTAAGGAAGAAGAGTCCAAGGCTCCAATAACCGTCCGCGAGAAAAAATTCATGACCATCGAGGTAAAAGTACCCAGAGCATTAGTGCCCGCAGTAATAGGTCGCGGTGGATCGACGATAAAGGACATTGAACAGCGCACTTCCACCAAAATAAGGTTCTCTGAAGATAATGTTGATAACCCAACGAGAATCTGTTTCATAAAGGGCACTTTTGAGTGTATCAAACTCGCTGAAGCTTTTATTATAGATATTGTCGAAAACCAGCCGATTATAGAGACCTACGAAATGTTTGTCCCTACGCGAGTGCGGTCACTGCTTCTTGCAGATCGCGGGGAAGTTATCAACACGATTCAGGCAACCTCTAACGCCAAGTTGATAATAGAAAAAGGCTTTAGCACCGATGACAAAAAACGCGTTATCATCAAGGGTACTGCCGAGCAGATTGGATCCGCTGTTTGCTATCTCGAGGAACTTGTACAAGAGTCCAAGGACACTCAAGAAAAACTAGAGGTCAGTCAGAGCTCTAGGTCTCCCAGGGGAAGAGTTTCTCCTAGAAGTACTTTTACTCAGTCGGATTCTGTCCAAGCTATTGATTCTTCACAAGGTAAGTTAATAAATAATCTATATTTCGCTTAGTGACTGTAGGTTGCTATTATTTATTATTTTTTTATTAATTGATAAATTCTTTGCAGACGGCGTGATGGAGGTGTACGTCAGTGCTTCCGAAAGTCCCAGTCAGTTCTGGATTCAAGTGGTAGGAAATAGTATCCTTGAGCTGGACAAACTTATTGATGAGATGACCGAGTATTACTCCAAAAAAGAAAACCAAGAGCTTCATGTACTGAAAAATGTAAGCTGTTAATTTATTAACTTGTTTTTGTTGGGGCTAAGTTGAATTATTTTGCTCCAGATCTCGGTGGGACAAACAGTCGCCGCTAAATTTAGCTTCGATAACCGCTTCTATCGGGCTGAAGTGATGGCAGTCATGGACGACGGGTTCAATATTCATTTTTTGGACTATGGAGACCATGAAATTGTTGATGGAACGGATTTATATGAACTTAGGACGGATTTTCTGAGCTTACGGTTGCAGGCTGTTGAATGTTCTTTGGCGAATATAAGACCTCCGTGAGTATTAATCATTTTTTTTTTAAATGACATGTTAGTCGAGTTATTTACTATCAACTTAGCGCTTGAGTATTTTTTAGTAACTTAACAAATTATAAAAAATTAACTTTAATAATTATTATAATACAATTTACAGAAAATTGATGATTTAATTAGATTTTTATATTAAATTATTTTCAAAAAAAAATCTTACGAATTTTATAAAAAATATCAAGCGACGGGTCTTTTTATTAATCATAATATCTATATAATAATAATAATAATAATAATAATAATAATAATAATAATAATAATAATAATAATAATAATAATAATGAATATGAAAATTTATAACACAATATAATCTAGCGGTGAGTAATTAAATTATTCACTCCGGTCTTTTGATCTCCTGCTTGTCTGGCAGATTTGTCAATACTCGCTGGCACGTCGCTATGAGAAGCTCTGACATTTGCGTGCCCTGGAATTTCGTCTTGACCCTTGCTACAGATAAACTTGGTGTCCGCATCTCTGAGATGCCTGGTCAACCTCGCCGGTTCCTATCAATGGAATTACCAATTAATGTTTCAATATTTAACCAGTAATTGCAGATCAGTTACCTGTTTATCGGAGTCGTACTCGGTCATTTGTATTTTTACTACCAGCTTGACCGCTCCATTCTTCAAATGTCTCTCCACGACTGATAGCTCTCGATATCCCAGAGAAACAATGTCCGCTGTCGACTTTAGCTCGATAATTGTTCTACCAATGTTAAAGTACTCCCATTGATTTACTTCAGCATTGTAAATTCCAAACTGAAAGCGAATTTTTGCTTGCTCTGAAGAGTTTATTTTGCAGTTTAACATATTTAAACACAAAACAACTGGATTTTTTAATCTCTTTCCTGGAAAAATTATTTATTATTTGTTTTATTTATTATCAGTATCGCTTATCTATATTATTAAAAGAATAAGCAAAATTTTGTGATCAGGGTATTTAGATGATAAAATCGGTTTTTACGGTTAAATTTGGCATCGTTGGAAAAGTCTTGACTTAGAGTTGTTTCTTTTCAAGGTTTCATATAATTTTCACCAATAGCCAATTTATGATGATAAGTATATATGCTGCATTCCGAAATGCTCTATCTCTAAATACATAATTAAGAAATGACCTTGTATCTTGTAAACTATTCACATTTTTAAAGATATAAGCTCATCCTGATATTACACTCATAAAGACCTTTCATTTAAGTACCCACATCAATTTTTCATATATTTACATATATTATATATATGTATATATGAAAAATATATCGAAATGCATGTGGGTACTCAAATGAAAGCTCTTGATGAGTGTAACATCGGGATGAGCTTAAATATTTAAAAACGTCAATAGTTAAAAAAGTACAGTGCAATTTAACAAAAGTAATTATTTAACAAAGTTAAATTTTATTTATTTACAGTTTACAAGTCACGGCAGTCACATAGTGACTGCAAGGTTGCTAGTATAAATTGAATTTAATTTTTGTAATATTTTTAAGATAGAGCAGACGTTATATAATTTAAAAAAAATTTATTAATTAATAAGAAGATAATTTACCTTCTGGTCCTTTCCAGAATCTGATGGACAGATTCCACGAACTGCGAATTCCATTAACATTGAGGTCAAAAGCTGGACTGTCGATAGAAGTATTCTTCTCGATTATTTTCTTGTAATTTTTTATGGTCCACGGATATTGGAAAATAATATCCGAAATAGCCGGGACGAGTAATTCCATTCTTGACTTTCACTCTCAATACGTTCTATCTCTACTTACTAACTGTATCTCTACAATAGAGGCAGTATCATCATAGGCTGCTCAATGAATATGATAAAATTACTGTACGTCCGTGTAATTCACTGCAGCTTGCCTTGAATGCAAAAAAGTGAATGTACAGTACACTTGACCTTAATTTATTTCAGTTTATAGATACTCGACATTTTTTAATAATTATTTGACAAAATAATCCAGAAGTATTAATGTCTAATATAAATAATTATACCTCACTAAGAGCCGAATTTAAATCAATCTCGTGAGTAATGAGAAGTGAGTTATCATTAAAAATTCACGAATGATATGATATGGTCCTTTTATTATCGATCGGGATATTGACCCCCGAAATCTTAGCGGAAGTTTAATCTCAATCTGTTAAGAATTCAGATTGCTGGCACGTCGCTATGAGAAGCTCTGACATTTGCGTGCCCTGGAATTTCGTCTTGACCCTTGCTACAGATAAACTTGGTGTCCGCATCTCTGAGATGCCTGGTCAACCTCGCCGGTTCCTATCAATGGAATTACCAATTAATGTTTCAATATTTAACCAGTAATTGCAGATCAGTTACCTGTTTATCGGAGTCGTACTCGGTCATTTGTATTTTTACTACCAGCTTGACCGCTCCATTCTTCAAATGTCTCTCCACGACTGATAGCTCTCGATATCCCAGAGAAACAATGTCCGCTGTCGACTTTAGCTCGATAATTGTTCTACCAATGTTAAAGTACTCCCATTGATTTACTTCAGCATTGTAAATTCCAAACTGAAAGCGAATTTTTGCTTGCTCTGAAGAGTTTATTTTGCAGTTTAACATATTTAAACACAAAACAACTGGATTTTTTAATCTCTTTCCTGGAAAAATTATTTATTATTTGTTTTATTTATTATCAGTATCGCTTATCTATATTATTAAAAGAATAAGCAAAATTTTGTGATCAGGGTATTTAGATGATAAAATCGGTTTTTACGGTTAAATTTGGTATCGTTGGAAAAGTCTTGACTTAGAGTTGTTTCTTTTCAAGGTTTCATATAATTTTCACCAATAGCCAATTTATGATGATAAGTATATATGCTGCATTCCGAAATGCTCTATCTCTAAATACATAATTAAGAAATGACCTTGTATCTTGTAAACTATTCACATTTTTAAAGATATAAGCTCATCCTGATATTACACTCATAAAGACCTTTCATTTAAGTACCCACATCAATTTTTCATATATTTACATATATTATATATATGTATATATGAAAAATATATCGAAATGCATGTGGGTACTCAAATGAAAGCTCTTGATGAGTGTAACATCGGGATGAGCTTAAATATTTAAAAACGTCAATAGTTAAAAAAGTACAGTGCAATTTAACAAAAGTAATTATTTAACAAAGTTAAATTTTATTTATTTACAGTTTACAAGTCACGGCAGTCACATAGTGACTGCAAGGTTGCTAGTATAAATTGAATTTAATTTTTGTAATATTTTTAAGATAGAGCAGACGTTATATAATTTAAAAAAAATTTATTAATTAATAAGAAGATAATTTACCTTCTGGTCCTTTCCAGAATCTGATGGACAGATTCCACGAACTGCGAATTCCATTAACATTGAGGTCAAAAGCTGGACTGTCGATAGAAGTATTCTTCTCGATTATTTTCTTGTAATTTTTTATGGTCCACGGATATTGGAAAATAATATCCGAAATAGCCGGGACGAGTAATTCCATTCTTGACTTTCACTCTCAATACGTTCTATCTCTACTTACTAACTGTATCTCTACAATAGAGGCAGTATCATCATAGGCTGCTCAATGAATATGATAAAATTACTGTACGTCCGTGTAATTCACTGCAGCTTGCCTTGAATGCAAAAAAGTGAATGTACAGTACACTTGACCTTAATTTATTTCAGTTTATAGATACTCGACATTTTTTAATAATTATTTGACAAAATAATCCAGAAGTATTAATGTCTAATATAAATAATTATACCTCACTAAGAGCCGAATTTAAATCAATCTCGTGAGTAATGAGAAGTGAGTTATCATTAAAAATTCACGAATGATATGATATGGTCCTTTTATTATCGATCGGGATATTGACCCCCGAAATCTTAGCGGAAGTTTAATCTCAATCTGTTAAGAATTCAGATTTATCGTTTAAATGAGACGTTATTTTTGCTTTAATTGTTGTGAAAGAGAGAAGAAAGATTTTGTGATTATCTTCAAGATATTGTTGGCGTAATTAATGAAAAAAATTGGTGAGATTTGTGGATAATAATTGACGGAAATTAAAAAATTTTTTTAATAATTCAATGAATAAAAAAATGTAATTAAAAATTATTGTTTAATAATTCAATAAATAAAAAATTAAATTAAAAAATTATCTTTTTAAAAGAAAATTAAATTTGCAAGTAATTCTCATAAAACTAAAGAATAGAATAATTTTATGTAAATTTTCGCAGTATAACTGTGACAGTAATAATAATTTAAAATATTCTATTATATTCAGAAAAATAGAATAAAAGAGTCTAAGTAATTTAAATGAAAATTATTTCGGTCATGCGTGCGCTCTCGTACGTTATAGATAGGGTCAGGCAATTGTTTGGCATCACAGGAAGTGCAATTGTACTTTCATCAGATCGTTAGTGAAACAAGTAATTAAACTGCTTTCCGTATCTATCGTTAGTCTGAATCTACAGTATACTTTTTAAAACTAAAAGTTTAACTAAAACTACCTATCATTTATCAAAAACTTGGATATTTTTCATTAAAGTAACAATAACAATTTTATAAATTATTTACAATAAAATTTAGCATAAATTCAATCCAATAGAAAATATTTTTTTTTTTGGTAATTATTTACAAGTGAGGTAAAACCAATTTTGGGCCATAACTAGGTGAAAAATTAATATTCTCAATTTTTTTTTATGCTGCTTGTTTTTACGGCGGATTTATAATAAAAATGTCGTGAAAAAAAAAATAAAGATTTCAAAAGTTGGAAAAATTTTTGGCTTTCATGTTTGTGGATAAAATTTCTATTTTATCTTTTTTTGATGTATGTTTTTTTTTTTTAAAAGTACATAAAAAAAAAAAAAACGAACAATTAAAAAAAAAAAAGTTGAATATTACAATTTTTTAAAAAATTTGTAAAATTTTTTTGAAAATTTGTTAAAATTGTGATATTCAACTTTTTTTTTTTAATTGTTCATTTTTTTATGTATATTTAAAAAAAAATATATTAATAAAATCAAATAGAAATTTCGTTCAAAAAAATGAAAATTAAAATGATTGACCCCACTTGTAAATATTTACTTTTCTTTTCAACAACCAATTATTCGATTTGATTTTAATGAAGACAATTAAGTTATCGGGGAATTTAAGTGAAAGTATGTAAATTTCGAATAAACTCCCACATAAATTTGTAAATATTTGAATGGACGTTGATAGAGATATTGATTAACATTTCACGACTTAATTGGAGTAGGTTGTCTGCAGTATAATTATCGAATGCACACGAATATTCCGATGATGATGATGATTTACGGGTACGATTCCAATCATTAATATACAGAGAGCAAGTAGTGTAATTAACTGAGAAATAATGACTTTATTCAATCCGTTACGAATATTCGTGAATACATATATTACATTTACAGAGTATCAGTATTGGTATGTACTTCTATTCCTCAGCGGAAACTATTTTAAGATTGAATCCCTAAGTCTCTAATCGATTATCGTTGATAATATAAAACTCATGTATTTCCCGAGTGTAAAAGCTCGGTAAGATCTTGAGACTTGAGGACAAAATATAATACAGGACCTTGACTTACCTAGTATAAGTTCTTTCAATCAATATATTTTAATCTGTATCCTATTTACTGTTTTATTTTTATCCTTTCAGTAAATTCTAAAAAATAATTTATTTAAAAGATAATTAATTTTTTATATTCTGCAGGAGTACTGCAGTAAATATTTAAGTACCAGCAGCAGTTACATCCAGCAATTTAAAGATAAAACTAAAAACTCGTTCAAAAGACAATAACTTTTTTTCTTAAAAAATTTTTCTACAGCAATTATTTTTCATTTAAAAGACTTTATGATACTGAGGATAAATCTCAAGAGAAACTATGTCAGACAAAGACAATTTTAAAATTTTAAATGGAAATGGAAGAACCTTGACTGCTTATCCATGACTAAAATACAATCAATTAAATAAAATGTTATTTTACTTAACATTTAATTGAGATAAATAAAACTAAACTTACTCACTTTTATTTTTTTACTTATTATAATCATTATTAATTATTTTCAGAAATGGATGTGAGTGGAGTGACCAAGCTTGTGATAGGTTCGGTGATTTATCTTGGGTCGCTCAGTGGAAAGTTCTTATTGCCAAAGTTCGTGGCTTCAAGGAGCGAGTCATTAGTCAAGGGACTAGTCGAAGAGAAGGCTCACCTATTCCATGTGTTGACCTGTATGATAAAAATGATAAAAAGGTAATAAATCATCACAGATACTCTCGACGATAACTTTTTTAATTTAATATTTGGAGACACGGGTAAATTTTATTAACAATAATTAATTTCGTTTTTTGGTAATTATTTACAAGTAGGGTCAACCCCATTTTGCCTTATAATTGGCCATAGAATTTTTTTTTTTAATCAAATTGATTAATTGTTTGTTTTTTATGTATATTTCAAAAAAAAAAAAAAAAAAAAAAATATCTAAAAAATATCAAAAAAAGATAAAATAGAAATTTTATCCAAAAACATGAAAGCCAATATTTTTTTCAATTTTTAAAGGCTCAAAAAGCTGTGGAAATCTTCATTTTCTCTTTTAAGATATTTTTCATCAAAATACAAAAAAATTTTTTTTTTAAGGGGAATAGCTACTGTGAGGATTGAAAAAATAGGTGATTTTCGGGAATTTTTTTGACTGAGAATAAAGAAATTTGAGGAGAATTTTTAAATTTAACCATTGAAAAAAAAATAACAAAATGATAAACAAATAGGTAGTGTTTACTCGTAAAACTAGCTTATCTCAGGGCCCATCTCATATTCAAGTAAATAAACTCTACTATAAAGAAATTACTAATAAACATACAACCAATATAGTCTTTGAGATTGATTTAATTTTTTTGTTATTCTCTATTTTAGTTTAGATTACTTATAAGACAGAATTATTAAAATGCAGCTTAGTTAGGGTAAAAAATTAATTATCAACAAAAATTAAATTTACTATCGATATATTCAATTGGCATTTGTTGTCACTGGTCTAGACTGAATTACCGAAATCAGACTGTACTACATGTTCTCAATATAAATATTTACTCAGAAGATTGCAAATGATAATTTAATATTTAATATTTACACAGGATATTGATATTGGCAAGCAACTGGTGATGGAAAATTTAGCGGTTCTCGATGACGGCTCTTGGTCGACTGCCAGCTCAACCGCGTCATTGTTGAAGCAGCAAGATGTTTCGAGTCCCTCTTTGGACAGCACGCTACCATTGACCACGAAATCCAGTTCACCGCAACGCGAAATCACTCCAGAAGTAATCGACTTGACCACCCCACGCAAGCGAGTCGTCGAAGAAGTCGATTTGGTGACTCCGCAAACCAACCGGAAGAAAAAATCAACTTTTGACAAGAAAAAACAGGGCACCAAACAGGAAAATAAAACTGATAAAAAACTTCCTGTTGATACGCAATCGCGTAAATATTTGCCAGGTGGTGAGGAGAGTTACGACGAGTATTCTGATGAGCTTGAAATGTTTTGATTAACACTTGTTGAGAATCTCAAGATATTTATTATTTTTTTTTTTTATTTAATTGTTATTTAGTAAGAAGTTTTTTCGCTGGTCGAAAGTTTTCTCTGCGTAAAAAGAAATATTTAATTTTTTCACGGAAGTTTAAGTATACAGGAGATTATTGTCGCTATTATTAGTTATTAGTCATTATTATTATTATGATATAAAAAAATTATTCTCCGTGCCTTACTATCTCATTATCCAGAGGTATAAATATTAAATTATATTTTTATACATTAAAAAAAAACTTTACAATGTTTATAAGTCATTAAGATTGTTTATAGTGTTATCAACTAATTATAAACTTACTATTCATTTATTTAATTCATTAATTAATAATTTTTCGCTTTAATTATAAACTAAAAAATTTAATTATTTTTTTTTATTTGCCTATACGTAAGATTCATAAATAAAATTTAAAAAAAGTGTGATAAATAATTAGATAAAAAATAACGAATAAAAGTAATTATTATGACAAACAAAATATTGAAATTTGTCGCAACAATACTTTTAAAAGTAAAATAAAAACGTGATCGGAAGTCAACAGTATCTGTTTTTTTTTGCGGCTGCGGTCGTGTCTAGTTGTCGATTATGAGATAGCGGAACGAAGCGATACAAGAAACCCGGGTTTTATAGAAAAATTCGTGAAAGCTGTGGTGACGTCTCTATAAAATCCGGGTTTGCTCAATTTCTTCGTCATTGATTGTCAGTAATCGAGCATTACCAGTTGGTACTTGTCAGTGAAGTAAAACGGCTAGAACAATAACATCGACAACAGCATCGGCGCCATGAATTATCTGGTAAATAACATAAAACAAGTAATAAAATTTATCGAGATTGTATAGACCGTGTAGCTCATTGTTTTAAGTTATAAGGAAATTGAATTAGTGGTTGGGAACAATTTGTCCCTTATTGTAGTCTACTGCGGTTTCCTGTATAACGCACCACTCTATTTTATGTATGCGTATGTAGTTTATAATAGTAATAGTAAACACGCTCAATATTGTCTAGAGAGCAACATCTATCACACACACGTGACGGCATTAATTTATCAGGGCAGCTTTAATTACTTGTCGTCTCCTAGTATCAATTATTAAATAAACTAGCGTGTTATAGGTCAATTAAAACGCGTCTCCCATACTCTCTTTTAACGATAACATATGTTGCCATTAATTTTTATAATTACTCATAATAATTGCACTTTAAAGTTGCTGGAGAGAATTATAGAAAATTTTAATAAATTAAACTGAAATTAAAAATTAAAAAATTTGATGTAAAAAAATTTTTTTGTAATATTTTCTGTGCTGATAAAAAAATTAATTTAATTAAAAAAAAAAAAAAAAATTCTTGATCTAAGAAATTATTTTTGATTGAAATAAATTTTACTTGATTTAAAAATTTTTCTCTTAAATCAAATAAATTTTTTTATCAGCATGTAAGATACAACTATCAAGACTTATTTTCTAGATTTGATATTAATAATGTTAAAAAATATTATTAATTTTGAAAGAACATTAAAAGCGCCGTCTCTCTGTCTCGACACGACACGACAATGTTTTTTAAACTTTTCGATCCAATATACTAAGACCAGAATTGGGTCACTGTACATAGCAGAGTAACACTTTGTATTTACTGAGAAGTAGTATTTGCCCTTTTGCGTATAGTACACTACACTAACATTAGTCAATATAGCGTATGATGTTTTATACTCCACCCTCGAGTCGTGCCATATTATATTTACATTCAGCGTCAGTTGGTTTATGTTCCTCGACAATAAAACCAATTCACCGGTGTCCATTGTTCGCAATAAATATATAATGGCCATACGTACCCATTACATTTACAAACACTCCAGAATTTCCGTATGCGCTTAGAATTTTTTACAATACCAATACCAATACAAAACAGCTCTATGCGATTGCATTTGTGGGACAATACCTTGACCTTAGCAGTTAAACAGAATTTATTTTGCTGTTTACTAACTATTAACTTGTAAATAAATTTAAAGGGGCCATGTAATGCCCATAATTTGTATTTTTAAATTTTACTACTCATTTTTAATGTCATACTTATTTTGATTTATTGATTACATAAAAATATTGGCATTGGTATTGAAAAATATAAAAAAAAAAAAAATATTTACATTTCTTTTGTATATGCTAATTATTTCTTACAAGTTTTCATGACTTGACGTCAGTATTTTTATTTAATATTGATGTCTATTTTTTTTTGTTATATGATAACGAAATTAGCAGACACTTGACAATTTTTTTATTTGTTTTGGAAAATGAACTAGGCATAGAAAACTGTTCTAAAAAATTCCATTTATAATTTTTTAGAGCGTTTAAAGATGGAAATTTTTAAATAATTTTTTTTTCTTACTAGTTTACAATAATAATATATGAGTGTATTAATTATAATTTGACTCAGTATATTTAATATTTTAATTAAAAAATTTATCTCTTAAAAATCACTCAACATTTTTATTACTTCTTTTTTAAAAGTATTATAGCTTCTATTAAAAAAATTTTAATCGTTATAATTTATTTCTTAAATAATTTTTAAAAATTATCACATCTCTCAATTTTAACATAATATTTTTTTTTTAATTTCTCGCTGTAGAATTTTTTTGGTAAAAATTTTTTTATAATAAAGTTATAAAAATCCAAAAAAATCCAAAAAATGGATGTCTGTTAATTTCATTATCATTATTGAAAAATTTTTTTTTTTCTACCAATACATATAACGTAGAAAAAAATACAATATTAAATTTAGGCGACGTTTTTAATTTTTTAATTTTTTTTAATGATTAAATTATAATAAAAAAATTTTTTTTAAAATTGCACTTATAGTTTTTTAAATTTTTTACAAATGAAATTAAAAAAAATTTTTTTGCGATAATTTTTTCAATAAAAAAATTTTTAAAAATCTCTAGATGTCGGCTAACTTAATTTTCATAAAAAAAATGTATTTACTTGATGAACTCTGTTTAGAATTTCTTGGTAGTAGTGTGCAGCGTTTCCATAACCACCGCGGCAACAAGATATCTCGCGATACCAATCGACGGAATGGACATAATTGAAGTTAATCCGCTGCAACAGCAGTTCCACCCACAGCAGATTCAGCAAAGACCACCGAGACAAACAGAAGCTTATATACCGCAAATTTTGTCACACGGTCAGCAATTACAGCAAGAACGCCAGCAACCGCGAATTGAGAGATCACCCATACTCGATTACGTAGACTTTGGCGCTCAAACTGGGAATAATGGGGCTTATAACTGGTTCGTTGACTATCCTGCTCATCGTTAATTTTCTCTACAACAACAGCAGCAACAACAATTATTAATTACTGATTGATAATTATCAATCGCTATCATTATCATATCGCCAATCTGTTGATCTGTAAATAAAATAAGTTGATTATTGAATTACACTTTTTAATAGATTTACAGTAATAGTTATGTAGTTGTTTTATTTTAAATTACATTACTCCAATTCCTCATATATAATAAATAGTTGTTATAATTTTTTATTATTCAGTAAAGCTTTGATTTTTTGAAATTACTATTTTATTTCTTCTTTCATTTATTCATCATACACATAATAATATTTTGGGTAGTTCAAATAATTATTCTGCAGTGCTAAAGATTTTTTATAATACTTAAAAAGACCGCTTTAAATATTGACTGTGCAAACAAACGGAAAATACTTTGTTTGTTTACATTATGCATGTATTTAAATATTTTTTTTTCTTTTTATAATAAAAATCGATAAATTCTGCCGAGTAGGAATTAGAGAGCATGTCCAGTCACGCTTAACTTTCACGTTTCGAGATTGAAATCGACGTAAAGAAAATAAAATAAAAATACTTCTTACATTATACTTAAACATTTCTTCTTCCTTATTTTAAAACTCAATAGTCTTTTTTTTTTTTTTAAGCCAAGTCGAGTTCAAGCTCGAATGTATTTTAATATTACGCAATCAATATTTTTGTTAACAATATGGTACATCGAAACACTTAACATAATAATTATAGCAATTTAACATCAATTAACATTTTTTGTTACTTTGTTTCCTATTAATATATTTGCTCTCGCTCTTCTGGTCGTTGATAAGCTCAATTACCCTCATATATGTTATTTATCCGTTTACATAATATTATTTTATCGCATTATAATTTTTAAATTCGACCATCCAAGCTCTGGCACTATAATTATATTTATATATTTTTTTTCTTCTATTTTTATTTTTAAATATTCTTCTACAATAAATTGATTTATTTTTCTCCAGAACACTTTAATTTTTTGATAAGTATGATCTTTTTTTTTTTTTTTTTTTAATAAATAAAAATAATTACAACAAACGAGATCAGATTTTCTTTTCTTTTTTTTTTCTTGTAAAAATATATTAATTATTATCAATAATTTTAAAATGAAGTAGCTACTTTGGGAAATTTGCACCATAGCAAAATACTTTTTTTTTTTAAGCCTATTCTTAGATAGCGCCTCAGTAATTAAAAAATTTGAGATCTATTACAATTTAAATAATAAAAAAATTTTAATTATTAAAATTTTGTTTTGAAAAAAATTTAATTTAAATATTTTAAAAATAAATTTTTAGGTGAAAATTTTTTGGTTCTAAAAAAAGGCACGATCTAAGAATGCCCTTAAATTCTTAATCTCAAAATAATTTTATAAAAATTAATTACAAAAAAAAAAGAATTACTTAATCTTTGCAAGTCAATGACTTATTAAATACTGCAGACTGAAATATGCTTTTACAATACACATATATATTATTTATATAAACTAACTTAGTTATCATCTTATTTATGAAATACAATTAATTAACAAGTTAATTAATTTATTAATTGATGTGTAAAGCGCGATCACAATGAAATAAAACAAAATAATAATTGTTAAATTTATATAAACAAAAATGGTAGTGCGTTGAACGCATGTTGTACTGCAATGGCATAAACTATAATTAATTGGCATGCTCAAATGTGATGCTAATTATAGTTAATAATAATAATAATAAACTATAAAACAGGTACGATGTTCTCACGATAATCGTTCCAAGGAGTCGAAGTTAACGACCTAACAATTTTGTTGAAAAAAATATAAAAAATTTGTCACGTTATTACAATTTAAATTAAACTTGTCGACTGTAGTTAATAAAAAAAAAAAATAATTATAATCATAATCATAATTATACTTATAATGATAATAAAGTTAACACCAATCTTGACACCAGGTACCCTCGTTGGCAATTTGCCATAAATACTTAACTTATTTTATTTATTTTCAGTGCAGAGTATTTTTATGACTCTAACAGAGAATTTACTCTACACAATAAAGATCAATAGACTTATTGAACCGATCATCAATTGTGATGGATAATATATACATACAGACAGTATTATGCTCACAAAGTGTTAATCCAAAGAACAGACAATGTTAGATTCTTCTTTTACTTTTTCTTCTTCTTATTCTTATTATTATAATTTTTTTTTTATAGAGTACACAAATACATATAGCTTCAGCCTCTGTAATAGCTTATTACACAACATTTACGTTAAGTATCCGTCATTGAATAAATTTACACACAACCCGATATGATTAATAAAAAGCTCATGACAATATCAATATTATTTATCTACGTTAGATATTTAATAATAGTAGTAATATATAATTTAATTAATAAATTTTTATTTAAATAAAATTTCCGTGCCATTGCCGATGCACAAATGATTTTCTTACGCATTTAAAAATACTTTTGATTATTATCGATAAGGGTTTTTATTATAATTTCCTTCCAGTCGCCGGCTTAAGGTTAAATAAAATGTCAATGTCATAGTCGTGGTAGTCATGGTCGTCATTGTTGTCATTATTAAACTCTCGTATCCCTATTTAATTCTCTGTACTCAACTTGCATGTCCCGACGAATTATCTCAAGTTATTCTTAAACTTAACTCAATATTAATGTTTGTATGTAGCACAGAATGTATGCATGTTGATTTGTTTGTATTTACTCACTGTAAATATTAATAGAATCAGTAGAGTACTATTCCTTGAGATTATCGACCAATTCAACTTCTCTTACATGGTGTACTGGGACAGCAAAATTCGGGGCGTTGTAAATATCGTGGTACCGGTTGAACCGGTCGTTGACTCGGGTCAGGTGGTGCACCACGCTAACACCACTTTTTTAAATGGTACGAAGATAGCACGTTCTGATTCACTGTAACAATTTTTTAAACAAACATTTGTAACGTTCCCGTTAAATTTATAATATTTTATTAAATTTTTAATTTAAAAATTTTAACTGCTTCGTCGGTAATGAATAAAATTCATCATCAGCGAAGGAACGTAAATCGCTTGTGATAAGAGAGTTGCCGAGTTCCAGCCTAAACATCGTGAGAGCTGGACTCCGACGACTTCTCTATCTATTTGATAAAGTTTTCTTAAAATATATTTCATCAATCAGAATTGATATTCTTGATTTATTTAAATCTTACACTGATAAAAAAATTGACTTGACTCAAGAGCCAAACTTTGAAATCAAGAATTCCGTTTTGAAGAAAATGATTTTCTTGAGTCAAGAGAATAAATTCTTGAGATCAGAAATTATTCTTGGTTTAAGAAAATTTTCTTGTTTCAAGAATTTATTCTCTTAACTCAAGAAAATCATTTTCTTCAAAACGGAATTCTTGATTTCAAAGTTTGGCTCTTGAGTCAAGTCAATTTTTTTATCAGTGCATAAAATCCTTAAAAGTTAAAAGAGAGCTTAGCCACAGACCCATCTGGGGTCTATTGACACCCTAATGAGGCCAACATGGAATTAAAAATATTAAAATCATGTCCTGGAAAATCCAGAACGTTACACACATTTCATTAAAAGTTATTAATTATTATATTTGTAATGGTGGGTTATAATTTCCCCAGTGTAAATATTTGATATTTTCCAGTTTCACCGTCAACCTAAGTCCAAACAAGCACGTCTTCTCACAGCAAGGCCACCAAAGAGCACGAACGAGTTATCTTCCAGTAAAATAGCCGCTGTCACGAAGCTAAGTCAGTAGTTGGAGAGTTTAAAAGCATACAACTATTGTTAAATTAGATACGATACACATGTGTATTGCTGTTGTATAAATAAATATGTTTGTATGGTAGCAATATAATAAATTAAACTCACAATGGTGATAAACAGTTTCACAACTACAAATATTAATTTTAATTAAATTGAATTAAATTAAATATTGAAGAAGAAATAAAATCTCACCAGTCGAAGAATCTTCGTCCGTGAAACGTGCCATCTGAGGAGCCGCTTTCAGTTGGCAATTCGACACCCACATGAATCTCTTCTCTGCCGGGAACTGGACCAACGTATCGTACTTTGCCTTGAAGTACGCGGCCTTCGGGTGATATTACTTTTACAAGGTGATCTAACTTGAGATCTCGTGGAACCTTAACAGATTGTTAATAATTGTTTGAATATCCTTCAACGGGAATTTGATTATAATTTAATCTTGTGAATAAATTTAGTTACTAAACCAACATCATCATCATTAACAACAACAACAACAACA
>JZSA01005969.1:0-14532 GCA_000956155.1 Cotesia vestalis
AAAAAAAAAAAAAAAAAAATTTTTTTTTAAGAAAAATTTTTAGAATTTATTATTTATTAATTAAAAAAAAAAAAAAAAATAAATAAATAAATACCTTGGAAGGTTACTTTGGATCTAGTTCTCTTGGGAGGATTCTTAATAATTCTATTGGACACTGAAGGCGGATGGACGTGAGTCGGCGACGAGGGCATCGAAGACCAAGTTGGACGAGGTGTCGACGTCGCAGTTGGCACTTTCCAAGTGTCAAAGGAAGCGGCATTAACCCGCCAGGAATGTCTTCGAGGTGGTCCTCCTACAACTTCAAGCCCCGGCGAGGGTATTGAGGTCAAAGAGCCGCGATATCTTGAGGAGTAGAGATCTGTTGATAATCGACAGTCACAAGGGCTTGGTAATCCGGCCCCGAGATTACACCGGGGCCAATAACTTGCTGGTGACCCCAGTGACTCACGTCTGTTGACCTCCGGGGTGCGTATTCCACATCCACGTGAATTGAAGCAATTCTAAGATAAATTCAATTGTAGTTCATTAATTAATTTACGGTTGGGAAAATTTAGATTGACGTTTTACCGATAATTACATCAATACAATAATTGTTTTACTTATCCAGATAAATTTTCATTTTAGAGTTACAATTAATTGTTGAAAAAATTAAACAATTAAGGTAAAAGCCCCCGTTATTGACACTGTAAGAGCGGTCATGAATATTTGAATTTTTTTATTGTGTTTCAAATCAATGTTGTCAACTTTTTTTTTGTGTCTCCATCATTGACGTCCGCTATGTTAAAATTACTTTTAACTTGATAAAGTATAAATAAATGATTATATGGTTATTTAGGCTACAAATAATCTAAAATAATTTTAAACAATGCAATTACATAAAAAAACATTGAGAAATCTGGATTTAAAAATAATGCCTTTCTTAACGATATTGTTAAGAAATTACAAACGTATAAGCAGTTCTAGCTCACTTGAAAAAATGAAATTTTTTTACGATAAATAGTTTATATACCTTAGAATTAAATTTTACTATTTTTTAATTTTAAAAATATGTAAAATTGCCATGAAATATCAAAAATTGTGATTATTAACAGATTTTAATAATGAAATAATAAAATTAAATAGTGTCAATAATGGGGGCTTTTACCTTATTTAAATATTTAAAAAAATATAATAGTTACATAAAAACTTGATTTCAGAATAAAAAATAATAATAATAATAATAATAAATATTTTCCATTATGTCATAAACAAGGATGTTACAAAGTAGTAGCAAATATAAAACATAAATGGGTTAAACGAGGACATTTATTTTTCTCCATGGTTATTATTGTTATTATTATTATTATTATCGGCATCAGTAGTAACGAGATATGTGTAAAATACACGGTGAGTGCATGTTATTACGGCTAATAGAAGATAGAACACACCTATTGTAAATTGTAAAGACATTGCTGAGAAAAAAATGAATGTGGTAATTAGTCATCGGCAAGTAGAGTGCATGTCAGCGCTTAAGAGACCATGGAAGCGAATCAAAACAAAGTGAGTCACGTTTCCTTGGCTCTCGCTTTTATTCGCGCACAAGTGTGTGTTAGTAATAAAAAGCGGTAATAATGTAAGTAAAACGGTAACGATTGTTTGCAAACAATATTCACCTGAGAATGTGGATCGTGACAGAGATGATCAGCACTGCGAGATAATTCAGGCACCATGCTAGTGAAACTTATGTCGGAGAGCATAACTCTTCTGGCCTCGCGTGTCTTGTCTGAGAGTCGAAGTCTGCCGGCTACACCCGTCGGAAGAGCAAATTTGCTCGGCAGAGTCGTAAACGTATGGGCAACTTTATGAGCCAGATAACTTTCTGATCGCCATTGGGCAGGAAGCGCTGAAATGTCTGTTTGTGCACCGGATTCACGTCTTGCGCCACAACTCCGGTCCATTACCGGGCGTAATGGTGTCGAGCTCTTTCTACGACCTGCTGCTAGAGCTTCACGGTGGATTATGGGCCTGAATAAAATTATACATAAAAAAATAATAAGTATATACTTGTAAGTTATAACCTGGAATAAAAAATAATAAAGTGCTCCGGAATAAGAGATACTTTTCCCGAGTAAATCTACGTTTTTTATAATATTTCTTCTCAGTGTATAAAATTGAAAAAATAAAAATAGTTTAAATTTAAATTTCAATTACAATATTATGTAATTATAAATACAGATAAATCGATTGATAAAAATGGTGGCCAATCTATATTATTCAATTGAGCTTATTATCTCAAAGCAATCAGGTTTTACGGTGAGTTGGCTCTAATACTCCAGTACAGTTGCATTTAATCAATACTAGACATAGTGGAGTAGAGAAAACGTTTCGTTTCCAGTATATACTATTATAGATATACATATATACAGAATATAGAATCCAAACACCGAGAAACAGATGCCTATTACATAATACTGCTTTAAATTCGATATGATACTTTCCATGTGAAATTTGAATATTATATTTGCACATATCTATACACCTATTCATTTGAATACGTTTATCTATTAAAAAAAAATACAATATAATATAAAATGATAAATAAATACTTAAAAAAAAAAAAAAAAAATCTCACCTGTATGCGGTCGGTGGAGCAGCAAGAGTATTTCTCCTCGCGGCATGTTTCGCCGCATGTTCTGGTTCTTCGACAACGCCACACTTGCTGATGTCAGTTTCCACAAGAACCGAACACTGTGACCACATTTTGTTTAACCGCGTGTTTGAACTTTCGTCAAAGCGATCGACACTTTCTTCACGGTCGATTGACGAGCTCTGAGAAGACACCGGTTCGTCGACGGAACTGCCGACAGTCTTGTCGCCATTGCAGACTCCAGCCTCGTCCGCGGACTTGTACTTCACCAACATTGGTTGTTCGCCAGTGTTATTATTGTTGGTGGTAGAGTCGTTGTTGTTGTTATTATTATTAGTATTGTTACCGTGCCAATGATCAGTATCAATGATAGAAACCAAGTCTTCTTGGAGTCCAACGTCGCGACAGGATTCCTCGGTGGTGAAAATCAACTCGATATCGTCCAATTCCTCAGACTCGTTTTCCGACTCCTGTTTTACTTCTGGCGTAAACAGCTGAGGATTTTCGCTAATGACGGAATTGTCTCCATCAGAAACGCTGCGAAAACTCATGTCCTCAGGATCTTTATCTGGAACGTCGAGGAGGTCCGCTGGCTCGTAAATTTCTTTGGACGTTGCGGGAGCATCCAAAACGTCAACAGATTCTTTTTCTTTGTTTTCATTTACCTCCGGAGTTATTTCTTCCAGAGTTTTAGGCGACTCAGTTATTACTACTACAGAAGTATTTTCAACATTTGTTTCATCTTTATTTTCTTCTGTGATTGACGGCTGTTCAAGATTTATTTGGCTCTCCGCCTGGTCCAAGTCCTTTGGCGTATTCTCTGGTTCAGTGTCCATGACGGTACTCATTACTGGTTGCGATGTTTCTGACAAACTGAACGAATGCATAAAACTCGGTTATATAGAAGCAAACGCAATAAAGTTATTTATAGAAATACTACGCGGCAAACTGTTATTTTAATTGTTATTTAACGTTTTAATCTCCGGTTCTCTGGCGATCCAGCCTTCATTCTTAATTTTAATAATATTAAAGGACAATATTAAACAATTTTACACCGTATGTTTCATTTTGAATTTACAATTAGATTTTTTTAAATATATTTTTTAAGTGTCTAAAATAAAAATTTTTTAAATGAAAATTCTGTCGAGAAAATGAATGTAAAATTCATAAAATAATTCACATCATTAAAAAAAAATAAATATAAATACAATATGAATAATGAATAACTCACTCTTCAATAATTAAAACTGGTGACAGCTGAAGCTTAGACCTCGCGGCCGCTTCCGCAGAACTAATCGACACATCCTTAATAGCTTCGGTTTTAACTCCGTCGAGAATTCTGCGACGCAGCACGTGGTTCTCGAGCGACAGACGTTCAACTGTCTCAACGTAGCTCTCTCCACGAAAGTCGCCAACAATCTCTCGGAGTCGACGCAATTCCTCCCGCGATGAGTCCAGTGCAGATCGCAGGGAGATAATTGTCTATATTCATTCCATAAAATATAAAATTATTAATAAATCTAAAATAAAATTTATAATAAAAACATCAATCATTAAATTGGTATTAACATTTACATTAAAATTAATTATTTTAGCTACCGCTACCATTTAAGATTATAACTAATTATCATCCAAGTCAACAGGTAGGGCAATTATTTCCATCGTAACTTTACATAATATACAACGTAAAAATACAACAAAGTAAAGACTCATTGCGTTTGAATTTAAGTGGGAGTATACATTAGTGCGCAAATAAATGCTTAGTAGGATTGATGATGATGATGATAGTAATAATAATAATAATATAATAGTGGGAGCGGTACTATATTTATACATATATATATATATACTACGAGTTGTCGTTAAATATATAATGGATTGATGTTTGGTCACAGAACACACCTGGTGCAGGGCTCTTACGACATCAAGTCCGGGGATGCCCGGTGGTAAAGTGAGTTGGTGGTGGAGCCCCTGATGAGCCAGCCGGCTACCTTCAGCTTCCATGCCTCCCCGCCCAAAGTTTCTAACACATTTTTCCAAAAATTGATCATGCCGGATTCTTATTAGATCACTAACTTGTGCTATCACTCCTCACACCCCATCACGCTTGTCACTCTAAAAATAATCCAAAAAATGAGACATAAATTAATAAAATGAAAAATGGTATGTTATTAAAATATTAAAAAAAAAAAATAGAAAAAAAAAACCAGTGATATGAGTTATGATAAAAATACGTCATGCGCAACACAGATGCACGCACAAAGTAACGAGAGTGCTTAACATTCATACATCAGAGCTAGCACACCAATGTAACACAACGTCATCACGAGACATTGATTTCTACTCAAAGCTTTGGCTCCGCATCCACTACACGCCCAAAGAGCTTGCATACCAGTAAATGCGCTAACAGGTGTCACGTTCTCATCCTATTCACCGGCATGATTAATTGCCGATTATCCAGGACGATATACTCTGCTTATAATTAACGACTATGACAAATAATAATAATCAATTCATTATTATATATTACATCACACCGCTAAACTCGATATTATATCAATAGAATTAAGTCTATGATAATAGCTGCTAATATCTAAATTAGTTCGCTTCTATTTGGAGACTAGACACAGAGCTTATCTGTAAAAAAAATTAACACACGTAAGTTTAACGTCAATACTATTGCTAGTGCTGTACTACTGATTATAATAAGTAAGTCTTTCATAATACTTGTATCGACAAAGCCCGTCAATGAACTCACGTAATTCAATTGTATTGAATAACGTTGGATGTCGAGTTCATGCCCTTAATGAACATCTATCAGCGCTAAATAAAATCTCAATAGTAAACACCGATGATAAAAAATATATATAATTATTATTATACCCCGGTGTAGTACTATATCAAGTGAAATAAAAAAAGCGGGAAAAGACCACGGGCAAGCTCTTCTAATTATAGGCCGCGGGCTTTAGGAGAGCGAATCGATCCCGACGGCGAGTCATGCGAGAGGGACCCCTCGTTATTTTTCCTTTCTCTTTCTCCCTTTTATTTATCTTGCTCGCTCACTCTCTTTATTCTTCGTTACGTAGTATCATTATTATCGTTATTATTCTCGGTGATCAGTCCGGTCCATACCACTCCTAAGACCCGTGGGGCTCGCTTTACTATTGCTATCAGTATCCAGTTTCTCGTGATTCACGATCGGATCTATGTACCATTACTGAGTACCTATGTACTGCACATGATAATATAATACTGTAAATATAAATAAAAATACAATTGTAAATAAAAATAAAAATAAAAAATATAAATAAAAGGAACTGACTTATTCATACAACTAATACTAGGAAACGGTGATGCGCTTTGTTAGAAAGTGACGCTGCACTGATGTTTGATGTTGATGTTGATGTACTTACACTTACATGCATTTTACTCGGTACTAGGTACTGGAATACTACACTAAAACTAAAGAGTATACTCTCCAGAGCATCGAGTCTTTATCTACCTCTTTGGTCTATGTACTCTATTATATACATATAGATTTAGATTTTGTAAGTAAGTATGAGCGGTGAAAACTGTGCAGTGTGGTAACATTAACTCTCAAATCACTCGGGCATGATGTTTTTTAAAAACAAAAACATAACGTAACAAATGAATTACATTTAATCCATATTGCATGTGAAGAATATAAAAAATATGCAAATCTTTTTTCTTTATCTGAAATTTAAAAAAAAAAATGAATGTTAAATATTTGAAAAATAATTAATTAAATATGACACTGAAATTGACAGATATTAAAAATTTTTTTAGAATTTTATAGCAATTTAATTATTATAAAAAAAATATTAAAAAGTTTCAGATGTGAACATTAATAAAAATTACAAGTGAAAATTTTTAGAAGCATTTCTTTATTGTTATTAATTTGTTAAAAAAATTTTTTAAATTGACAGCTGACTGCTAACTTCAGTGTTATAATTAAATAATAAATTAAAAAAAAAAAACTTCGTGTGTAGTTTAATTACGACACCCTTCACGACTAATTCGGATATTACTTAACTGATCAATATGGAGCTTGAGCTTGTGAAAGGTAAACAAGGAAAAGCGTCTACAGGGCCAGTGTATGCATGGACATTAGACATTACATTAATTTAACAGCAGAGTGCACGATTAAAGGCCAAGCCCTTTGATCAGCGTCTTTTTATAAAAAAACCTCAACCTCTAGACTAGTCGATTCAACCGGGAAGTGGGAGCAGGAATAATGTGACATAAAAAGTTTTATTTCTATTACTCACTTTTTAAAAACTAAAACATTAAAACATATAAACACTTTTTTAATACAGTTTAATTACACATTGAGTCAGTAATGATAACTGTTTTTGTTTTTGTAGCATTCAGCTGGTGTCAGTTTTATTTAAAACAGGAATCGGTCACACACGGGATCAGAAATTTATCGCGGTTTTCACTCGAATGTCAACAACGCGCCGCTCGAGAGCTGTCATCCTTTTTGACGCAGACGAGTACGCAGAAAAATATAATTACGACTGATAGAACAGGCTTGCCAATTGATTTCACTAGATAGTTTTTTATTTTCTTACTAGCTAGGGATTTTCTGAGACAGCTGATTGTTGGTAAAACAGACAAAACAAGCATGGTTTTAACCTTTCAGGACATAGAATGTTGTCATTGTTTAGTTAATAATTGTTTATTTATATTTTTGTAAAATGACATATATTTTAAGGAAAATTAGAGTTAGTTCTTTAATTACAGAACCCAGGAGATACAAACATGGAGTTGGTAAATGGGTATGTCGGTTTTTTTTTTTAAACAAACACTAAAAGACGTCTGATATTTATTTAATTATTTTAAGTTAAATTTTAATATAAAAATTATAATACTGAAGTTAGCAGTCAGCTGTCAATTTAAAAAATTTTTTTAACAAATTAATTACAATAAAAAAATGCTTCTAAAAATTTTCACTTGTAATTTTTATTAATTTTCACATGTGAAACTTTTTAATTAAATTTTTTTTTAATAATTTAATTGCTATAAAATTTCAAAAAAATTTTTAATATCTGTCAACTTCAGTGTTATAAAAATTTTTAGGATTTTTTTTATGACATTCAAGTTAGCTGTCACTTGACAATTTTTTAATTTTATTTAACAAAAAGATTTGTTCCAAAAAATTGCATTTTTTATTTTTATATGTCAATTTTTTTGCCATAATTCATTTGTTATAAATTTTTAAAATTATTAAATATGTGCTACATTAATTTTCATAGTTTTTTTATTTCTTGAAAAAATTATAATTATAAAGTTATGATATTAAAGTTAGCAGTCACTTAATCATTTTTTAATTTTATTTAACAAAAAAATTGTTTTTGAAAAATTGCATTTTTAATTCTTTAAAAATTTCTGCTTGTCAATTTAAAAAAAAATTTTAACCCTGTTACAAAAATTCTTAAAATTATCAAATATCTACTACATTAATTTTTATGCTGAAATCAGCTGACATATGATGATATCTAGAATTTTTTTCAACAAATAAATTATAAAAAATTTCACTTGTAGATTTGTCAAAAAGTAATTGTAATTTTTTTTTAAATGTTTTCTTAATAGTAATTTACTTGTTGTAATTTTGTAGGTACCGGCTAACTTCAGTATCATGAAAAATTAGAAAACTGTCAGATGTCTTCTACTGTGTATTTTAATATTTATTTACTTTGTTCACACAAAAATTTTTCAATTATTTTATTTTCAGGTAGCGTTGAGAAATAAGCAAAATGTACCGAAAGAAAAAGCTTTGGCTTATTTTGATGACTTTTATCAAACAATATATAGATCGATGTGGCCAACTATCAGGGAAGCGATGTTGTGTGAAACTCATAAATATGTAGCAGTTGTCAATAATTTTGCAGATACTGAACCAATTGTTCAAAAGCTTCAAGTAAATATTTTTTACACTAAAATTATTTATTTCTATGACTTATACTCCATTATTTCTAGTTATTAGGAGCTTTGAATGTAAGTGACTTGCATAGAGTCCATAAAGAAAACTATGAAGAACGATTGAGAAGAAGAGATGACAAAGCTTCACCACAAAAGGAACCAGACTCAGAGCCAAAGCTAGTTAGTCAATCAGCGATTGTTAATAGATTAAAATCAAAAGCTCAAGAAGAATTGCAGTCACTGTTTCCTCCTGACTATGACGCTGCTGGACAGTTCATTGATAATAAGGAAAAACACAATGAGGACGAAAATTATGAAGATGAAGTGCCGAAAATAAAAAAACTACTGGAGCCATCGCAGATGAGACCGATAGAAGAGGATTTAAAGTCTGCTAAGGCTGACGAGAATCGTATTGTCAAACCGTCGATTGGCTTGACCTCTGCAGCTTTACAAGAATTTATTCCGGCGACGAAACTCAAAGGTCTGGACGACTATATTCTTGAGTCAGACCCCTATCAACATTACAAAGAGGGTTCTGATTTTCAAATTAGAGTCGAGCCCGAGCGAACGATTGAATTTCCGGAGCATTTAAAGATTTTCGCTTTTGAGGAAGGGAATAATTCAAGGTTTCCTTCTCCTAGACGTTCATTAAATGGCACTTTCGGTAATTTAAAGATTTTTACTTATTTTTATTTGACTGATCGTGAAATTAAGTGTCATAATTAATTTCAGATTATTATTTGATGGACGGAGCTTCAATTCTTCCTGTATTGGCTTTGGGTCTCAAGCCAGGTGATACGATGCTTGACATGTGTGCTGCACCAGGTGGAAAATCTCTTGTTGCGCTCCAAACTCTATATCCACAAATCTTGGTCTGTAATGACAGTAAATTGAGTCGGTTACATCATTTAGAAGATGTCATGAACGAATACTTGGGTAATCTTGATCACTGGGAAGGAAGATTGTTCTTAACCAATAAGGATGCCAGAGAAATTGAAGATGAAAATGTTTATACTAAGGTATACCCTCTAGTGGATCAATTGTAATGATTATTTTATTTTAAGCAAAATATTTTACAATTTTTATTTTAGATTTTAGTTGATGTACCATGCACCACTGATCGTCTCAATCTTCATACGGAAGAAAACAATTTATTCAAACCATCTAGAATAAGGGAAAGACTTCTGCTGCCAGAACTTCAAACAGAAATTTTATTACAGGCATTAAAAATCATGCCTGTCGGAGGTACTGTGGTTTATTCAACGTGCTCACTCAGTCCTATTCAAAATGATGGAGTTGTTCAGATGGCTTTGAAAAAATGTTGGGAAGAAACACAGTCAACTATGATTGTCAAGTATATAATTTTATTTTCGAGCTTTTATATTAAGTAAAAATATGGTAATTATTTACAAGTGGAGTTCGACATGTTAATTTTCATTTTTTTGAACAAAATTTTTTTGTGAAAATTTTGATATATTTTTTTTTAATACATAAAAAAAAGAACGATTAAAAAAAAAAGTTGATTATCACAATTTTAACAAATTTTCAAAAAAATTTATAAATTTTTTAGAAAATTGATTTTTTAAATTGTTCTTTTTTTTTATGTACTTTTCAAAAAAAAAAAAGATAAAATATAAATTTTATCCAAATACATAAGAGCCAAAATTTTTTCCAACTTTTGAAGGCAAAGAGCTATCGAAATATTAATCTTTTGATATTTTCGATATCACGGCCATAAACCCACCGTAAAAACAAGCAGAATAAAAAAATTAATTAAAAAATGTTAATTTTTCACCTAGATATGACCAAAAATAAGGTGGACCTCACTTGTAAATAATTACCAAAAATATTATTAGAAATAAAAATATTAAATTAATTATTTTCATTTACAGAGACTTATATGAAGCGTTGGCACCACTACGTTGTATATACCGCTTTGGAAATGACTTTGGATTAAAATACGGTAACATCGTAGTACCGACTCCTAAACATAATTGGGGTCCTCTCTATTTTTGTAAAATAGTTCGAGTTAATTAAAATGTACATAAGATTAGATATAATAAATTTTTATTAATTATTTACACAAACTGTTTTTTTTTTTTTTTGTACTTAAAAATAAATATAGTTACGCATTTGATAAACGAATCCCTGAAATCAACTTCCCACTTAAATATTTTTATCTACATTTATATATCCAACAATATATATTTTTAGTTAATACTTTTTTTAGTGATTTCATTAATTAACATACTCATGCAAGAGATCAACGTGATGTCATTCATTAATAAGTTATATATAAATAAAATTTAAATTAGTGTCTGTTTTTTTCCTCGAGAGGAAGAGTTTGATCACTTGTTTCTTCATCATGGGACTCAACGTTATTCCAAGGTTCTTCTTTACTCGACCCGAAAATACTGAAGACAACTACTTCGATCAGCAGAAAGCCAGAAGTTATGAAGAAAATAATTCTCCACGTAGCGATTGAGGGCTGAAAATAAAAATTGTTATAAAATTTTATCATACTTAGTATTAAGAGCTTAATTAAATAAATAAATTCAATGCTTACATCTTTTGAAGTAATATGCCCAATAATAATCGGCATAACAATTCCCGGAATAGTGGCGAAGAAATTTGTTATTGCTACAAGAGTACCAGCGAAGTTAGGAGCGATATCAATGTGGTTGCCTAGAAATCCGCTGTACATAGCACCCATAGAAGTTATTCCAATGGTCATAAATGTAACAGCAACTTCTCGATTATTTCCAGCGAATGCCACGACAATCAAGCAGATTGTTGGTATTACGGAGCCTTTAAATTTTTATTTATTAGAATAATTAATTAAAAATTTTAATTCATTATATTAAATTTAATTATTTACTGCAGAAGGTTCCAATTTTTCGTGAAAGAGTTCTAGAAATCCAGTTCTTTGCCTCACATATTGCTAATATTTTACTGATGGCCATCGTGAAGAACCACATGCATAAGTACGGAATAGAAGATAGTGTTGTATTCTGTCGGCAATTTATCAATATTAAAATAACATAAGCTAAAAATAATTATTAATACTGAAATTGAGAGACATTTGATAAATTTTAGAAATTTTTTATATAATAAATTAGAGCTAAAAAAATTTATTTTTAAATTTGAATCTTTAGAAGCTTTTTAAAATTATAAATGCAATTTTTTTAAAAATAATTTTCTAGACCTAGTTTTTTATTTAAGAAAAATACAAAAATTGTCAAGTGTCTGCCAATTTCAATGTTATTAATTGATTAAATTGAAATTGAGAGACATTTGATAATTTGAATAAATTATTTATCTAATAAATTGTAGCTAAAAAAATTTATTTAAAAATTTTCATCATAAGAAGCTTTATTAAATTATAAATGTAGTTTTGGTAATTATTTACAAGTAGAGTTTACTATTTCAATTTTTTTTTATTTTTTGAAACATACATAAAAAATGAACAATTAAAAAAAAAGTTGATTACCACAATTTTAACACATTTTACAAATTTTCAATAAAAATTGGTAAATTTTTTATAAAATTGTGATTTTTTAAATTGTTTTTTTTTTTATGTATTTTTCAAAAAAATATATATTAAAAACATCAAAAAAGATAAAATAGAAATTTTATCTAAAACCATGAGAGCCAAAATTTTCTCCAACTTTTGAAGGTAAAAAAGCTATCAAAATATTAATTTTTTGATATTTTTAATATCACCATTATAAATCCGCGGTAAAAACAAGCAGAATAAAAAAAACTAAAAAGTGTTAATTTTTCACCTAGATATGGCCGAAAATACGTTTGACCCCACTTGTAAATAATTACCGTAATTTTTCTTAAATAATTTTCTAGACCTAGTTTATTTTTTAAGAAAAATCTAAAAATTGTCAAGTGCCTGCTAATTTAAATGTCATAATAATTTAAATAATCTTACAGATTTTAAATCAAAGTGTAAAACTTGCTTCATGTAGGTTGGGAGTTGTGTGAGCATCATGTACCAGCCAACATTGCTACAGAAGTGTGAAACTAAAATCGCGAGAAAAGGTATAGATTTAAGAACTTGTCCCCAAGGAACCGCCAAATTATGATGCTCCGTATTTCCACTCTGACCAAGCGATTTAAGGATGTAATTTTTTTCTTCCTGGCTGATGAATCTACGCTGCTGTTCTGGAGAGTCTTCAATCATCAACCACCAGGCAGTACACCAGATAAGACAAAGAAGTCCTTCAATATAGAATACCCACTCCCAGCCCAAACTAGCAGCGATAATCCCTGACAGTAATGTCGCGATCACAGTTCCAAGTGCCGTTCCCGCGTAGATGATTGACGTCAAGACACTTCTCTCATTTGGGGGCGCCCACTTGGAAATCATAACATGCATCGCTGGGAAGCTGACACCCTGAAGTAGATGTAATAAATAAATTAATAAATTTATGTCAGAGGAAATATAAATATAAATAATTTATGTTCAAGACTTACTCCGCCGATTCCTTGAAGAAATCTCATGAAGACAAACAGCCAGTAATGCCCGTAAGCTGCGGGTGGTGACAACACAGAAGCCGCAACATTGAGAAGAACTGCGCCATTCATCACCCACTTTGCAGATACTAATTCAGACATCCGTCCGCCAGGAAGCATCGAAACTAAATAACCAGCAAAGTATGCTGATAAAATAACGCCCTGCATGCTTCCATCCCAGAGGAATGGTCCGTCCTGGTGCAAAGAAGAAAATAATAATGAAGCATTGTAAATTATAATTTACAATTATTCTCACCGCTCTACTTCCTAGATAAATTGACTTTCTACATATTTATAAAAAACGTGCGTATAACATGCCCTACTTTTAAATATGTAGTAGAGTAAAAGAAGAAAAACAAAGTATGTATGTTTGTATTTATAACTTGGTGTATTTATATTACACTTGGTAGTTATATTTACTTCTTTAGATTTAGATGTAACATTGAAGTTCACTGTCTCGTTGATTGATGTGAGATTTTCGGGGCCTTTAAGTCCCGTATGATTTACCATTGCGACTATCGCTATACTGACATTGACCTTGAACCCATAGATAATGGCTAGACCAATTGAACCTAGTACCGCCATAAGATATCGGATGGCGAAGCATGATTTTGGTGGAGTCCGTTGATGGACGCTTCCTGCCGCTGAAAAAGAGAAGAATATATTAATTGTTAATAAGGTCATGTTGTGTTACTTATTACTCATTATATATTTATAGAAGTACAAATAAGTTATGTAAATATTTAAAAAAAATTATTTTTTGATTTTTAAAGATTGTATGCAAAAATATGGGAGAAAAAATTTTCAAAAAAAGGTAAATTTTCAATGAAAATTAATTTAGATGATATATAATAATCTTAAGAATTTTTTTAACAAATAAATAATGGCAAAAAAAAGTAGAAAAAAAAAATTGACATGTAGAAATTAAAAAAAATTAAAAATCCTATTTTTTATAAATAATTTTTCTAGAAAAATTTTTTTATTAAATAAAATTAAAAAATTATTAAGTGACTGCTAACTTTGAATGACATAAATTTTTAAAAAAATTAATTTAGCAGATATTTGATTATTTGAATTGTTTTTGTAACAAATAAATTATAAAAAAAAATTGACATGAAGAAATTTGAAAAAATTAAAAATACAATTTTTTAAAAATAATTTTTCGGAAGAAATTTTTTTGTTAAATAAAATAAAAAAAATGATCTAGTGTCTGCTAACTTTAAAGTCATAAATTTTTCTGTCAATCAAACACATGTTAAGTGAAGCGTAATATCGATAATTGAAAAATAATTCGTATTTATGGTAAGAATTTATTCATTAAAATAAAAGAATTAATTTTTTGAAAGTGTAAGAAAAAAAATAAATAATGACATTAAATTGAGCTGTCACTTTACAATTGTTTTAATTTTTTTTGAAAAATAAATTATAGTAAAAAAAAA
>JZSA01005970.1:0-26966 GCA_000956155.1 Cotesia vestalis
TTTTTTTTTTGATTTTTTTTGTTCGAGAATTTTTCTCTTAAATCATGTTAACTTTTTTTTCGCATATCGCAACATCGGCGAGGTCAAAATAGCGCCTCTTTGCGGCCTCCACGGTAAAAAAGCGATAAAAAAATTGATTTTTTTTTAAGTTTACATTTTAACTTAACCCACTTGTAAGGAGGATTCAGCGATCATACCCCATCTGTCAGAGGTTTTCAGCACTAAATTTGGTCGAAAATGTATATATTGGCATTTTCAACCATATCAGGCTATATCACCACATATTAAAAATTACATATGGAAGTATCAGGCCCTCTCAGAAAAAATTTTTAACAGTTACATAACATACGCTAAAAAAAAAATTTTTTTTTTAATTACTTTAATTTTTCTCTCAGTAACTTTCTAGTTAAAAAAGAGTTTTCTAGAATTGAGAAAAAACAGTTTTGGATGGAAATTTGGAAGTTGTCTATTTTAAAGTGTTTTTTTTTTTTTTTTTTAAATCAAAAAACTGAAATGTAAATTTTTGTTAATAATTTTACGATTAAAATAATTATTTATCATTATTATTATTAATATTTACAAACCTTTTAAGGGATGATGTAGCATTGCGCTGTTATAGCGAAATATTGAAGGATATTACATCAACTTAACGCGTCACGTTCAAATGGATTGCGCAATTGTCTAAGCTACAAGCTATAAGCTGCAAGTTCAAAGTACTTGTGTCCTTAACAACGGTCAAGAGTATATAGAACATAAATATGACAGATACAACTGACATTAACCGAGATTTAAGCTGTCGCTCTTCTTATAAATAATGAGCTGTTGTATTAATACAAATGAGCTAAGTGATGAAAGTTTTTACGGAATTAACATCTGGCTGGATCAAATAACTTTCTCACGCCCGCGAAAAAATATTGCCAGAGATTTTTCTAATGCTGGTATTTAATTTAATCTAATTATAGCATTATATTTTTAAGATATTGACATTACTTTTTGTTTGTTTTACTTAAATTTAATCTAGTATTTATGGCGGAGTTGTTAAAAAAGTATTATCCGAGATACGTTGATCTTCACAATTATTACCATGGTAATAGTCTAGTTAAGAAGCTTGACAATTGGAGAACGCTTAATAAAAAAGTTTTATCAAAAATAAATCTTAAATTGGATGATAAACAAATTAACGAACTTGCTACGTGTAAAGATAAGGCAATCGAAAACTTGTTGTTGAAAGTTAAAAATAAAATTTGCTATGACTGTAACGACGAGAGTGCGTCATTGTACTCTGTTGATGAGCAGGACATCGACCGAGTCCACAAAATTTTCAATCTTGACGTTCAGAGCAAGGTCAAGCCCAAAAAAGTGATTTTGAAGCTCAAACAAGAGCTAGAAGAAAAAAGTGAGCTTGTTGATAAGCTCAACGAGAAAATCCGGCACCTAGAATGTCTTCTTCAGCTGAAAGAACAGAAAATTAAGGACCTTTCTGCGCAAATAGTAAGATTAAAGTTTGTAACGATGAATAAAACTCGGTGAAATTTTTTATATAAAGCATATTTAATGTCTTTGAGTGTTGATTGACATTTGGGTAAATATATATTTTAATTTCAACACTGAGCACGCATACTGGGCGGTGAAACCAAAATAACACCATCTCCACGGACAAATAACATTGGGATATTTCTTTTGGTTGTTCTATAAACTTCTTCGTAGGTTTCTTCGTCAATTTCGACAGTAGTTACCGTTTCTTCGGCATCTCCCAGGATCATGTTTAAATGTTGATCATAAGCCTGTAAAATAATTTAATTTTTGTATTTTAAAAATTTAATTTAAGTTAATTACAAAAATCTAAAAAATTTATAATATTAAAGTTAGCAGTCACTTTACAATTTTTTAATTTTATTTAACAAAAAAATTTGTTCCAAAAAATTATTTTAAAAAAATTGCATTTTTTATTTTTTTTAACTTCTACATGTCAATTTTCTTTCTAATTTTTTTTGCCATGATTTATTTATTAAAAAAGTTCTTAAATATATGCTAAATTAATAAAACTAAAATTAGCCGACAGCGAACAATTTTTATTTTTTTTTTTTATTAATTGAATTAGCAATAAAAAAATATTTTTAAAAAATTGCACGTATAGTATTTCAAATTTTTTACATGTGGAATTTTTTATTTTAATTTTTTTGTAATAATTTGATTAATAAAAAAAATTCTAAAAATTTTTAGATGTCGGCTAACTTTATTGTCATGCTACATTAATTTGCATAAAAAATTTTCGGAATGAGTTAATTTTAAAACCATTGAATAAAAAAATATTGAACCAAATATGACATTAAAATTAGCTGTCACTTGATAATTTTTTTTAACAAATAAATTTGCTCCAAAAAATTACTTTTAAAAAATTGCATTTGTAGTTTTTTTTTAATTTCTAAATGTCAATTTTTTTTGCCATAATTTATTTGCGGCAAAAATTCTTAAAATTATCAACTATCTGCTAAGTTAATTTCCATGAACAAAATATAATAAATTATAAAAAAATTATTACATGTAAACGTCCGCGTAATTCACGTTCATTCCTCATTTTGACATAAATCCTTTCATCAATACTCAATTTAATTAAATCCAAAGGTTCCTTGACATTGATCGCCAAAATCTGCGTAAAAAAAACAAAAATATAGGTTAGAATATTTTTTAATCGTTTTCCAAGACTCAGTCAAGTCAAAACTAAAAATTACCTGCTCGGCTTCATCAGCCATTTTTTCAGTAATAATTATTTAAACAAAATAATTCCTCAATAACAATTGTTACAACAATTATTTGTTGTTAATTTAAATCAATAAAAAACTGCGCGAGATTTCAAAGATGTTTTGATCTGCGGGATTAAAGCTACCGGCTGGCTGACAAAAGTAGCTGGAAGATGTCAGCACCATCCAGTGAATAATTATTTATTGTTAAAGTTACATAGGAGGCGCTTTGGTACAAACAATCAAGTCATCAACATCACACACCTCCGCAGCTCGTGTCCGTGTATTGAGCATGTGTGAGCTGAAGTGCTGTCGTGTAGTTGTGTAAGCAGCAGCCAACGGAGTAGTGCCTGCTCGTGATCGTGAACGGTGGCAGCCAAACCAACGAAACGCCATTTTCTGCGTGCTCTCGCGAGAGGGTTCATAACCCATTGCGCCGGATCCCCGATTTTAGTACACTAACTCAAACTGCAAACTACCACCAACACTACTGCACCAGGAACACCACACTATTTACAAGGTCTAGTGCTGGTGCTGAAACTGTCTCTTCCAAGTAAAGGCAGTATTTAAATTTATTATCCATCGTCTAAATTCAACGTGATCTAGTATGTAATATTTAATATGTTGGTGTTGTTTTATTAATTGGTGAATTTTTCAGTGAGTTTAACTGTTACTGTAGTGCTAATAGTGAAGATATTGAATTTTATTAAAATAATTTATTATTTTAAATATCATTCAATAAATCGAAATATTTGTGAAACTAGGAAATAACGAGGGCGATGCCCGGACACGCGACTGGGGGTGCGTCAGCGGATATGGTAAGAATCCTCTTGTCTCCCAGGGAGATTAATTTTAAGATAAACATTATTCCAAGATTATAACTGTATATTATTCATTTCTATTTTTTTTCTATGTATAGGTAACATTTTAATGTGCGTGTAAAAGCGTAGTACTCGTGACATCTTATCATATTATCGGCAGTGTCTCCGAGTTTGTGCTGAAATATCGCGGACGGTGTTGGTATCACGTCTAAGAAATAGTCAAGACTATTGTTCCGACTAATAACAATCATGTGTGTTGTGCTCGTAGATATTTTAAATATTTGGGTCTCACGAGCTACGCATATAAATAAAATCCCGTAATATCTGGTAGTATTTACTCACCAGTCAGAAATATTAAATAATTATTTTATAATTTACGTAAAAGAGAATTTTTAATGGAACATCAGTAGCAAGATCTACGCAGATGTAGACGGGGAGGTTTTAGTAGGTGTGGCGAGTGTGTAAGTGTCTTTGAATTAATATTGTGGTTGATTGGTGATTTTATTAAATCATTATTGATGTAATTGCTCGGTACAGTAGTATTGTAGTTGTTATTAATTTGTTTAACTGACTGCTATTATCATTTATTATTTTATTGCCGATTTAATTATAATTATTATTATTATTTTAATTTGCAACCGTCGTTTCTATTCTGTAGATTGAGGGCGTCGGTCCAGAGTGCACTCGACTATTCTAAGGGTGGATTTTTTTTTTGTGAATTGTAGTTGGCAACCAGCCGATATTGTTTTTGATTTAGCTGCCAGCTAATTTGTTATACGAGTGACAGCCTCGACTCGAGTGGAGGCTTTTTATTTGAGAGACAGCAAGAGTTTCCAGTCACCGTTTAGGGGGTGAATTTTCACCCGGCCTTTAAGTCTGCTCTCGCTAGTACCAGTACAAGTTTCACGTACTTCTATATAACTACAATTTTCTATTATTGGATTTCAGTTGGAATATCTCGTTATGATTTATCACAGATAATATGGCCTAGATTTAAATTTAATTTATCTGTAATTAATTGGCTCATTAGGTCGAGGTGCCGGTGGATGGTGAAAAAAAAAAAAAAAAAATCATAATGTAGAGTTCGATAGTCAATTAACTCAGTAATTGAGGATAATAGCTATGAAATTGTTCGTGACTGTTTCTATTACGTACCTTAGAAAGCCCATTACGTTTTTTTACTCATTAACTACTCATTACACATTACACTTGGCCCTGGCTGTTGTAAATTTGTAAAGTAAATACCATTTGAGTAGATGTTAGATAATGGAAACACGATAATGACGAAAGCAATGATGAAGAAAAAAAAAAATATCAATATTAACATTTTAAAAACGATGACTAATCCCAGTAAATATTTATTATTTTCATCATAACACAATTGTATTACTGCGTATTGTTTCCAGGTAATTGAGGATAGAATTTATTGGAAAAAAAAATGCAGTACTGATATTATATATGCAGTACATACTTACATACAATGAGTGTGTTTAAAAGAAAACAATTACGGCACGGCGATCGGAAATAAATGAGTATTTAAAACTTGGGTCGAATGCCAATAGCATTCCTGATTAGATGTCTGCAGAGCGTCTCAGCTCTCAGTACCTGACTCCTTGATGTTGAATCCTTGTATGTACATTGTAGTGCATTTGTATTGCGACAAATCGTGCTCGTTGGTCAACAGTGTGCTAATTATGCATCACCCCATTTGGCCCGGTTGACATTCCACGAGGGTCGTATTCTACTCATTTTACCCTCATGCGACAAGCCAGCCCACGTCCTCCCTCCATAGAGTAAACTCTTGTATCTGCTAGGATCCGGTAACCGAGTTCCCCACCTCTGAGCCATACTCATCCACATCAAGCCTCAGGCTAATCTCGGATCATCATTTTTTCCACTCAAAAACCACAGAGGCCTCGTGGCTCTATTTCTAGTTTTTTTTACACGTGATAAGATGAAACTTTTAATTTAGTGATAATTTTTTAAAAAATTTTATTTTTTGGATTCTCCTAAAAAATGAAAAATAAAAAAAATTATTTTAAAGGTAACAAATAAAATTATGAAAAGTCAGTGAACATAATTGTAATGTTTGTATAAAGTCTTACTGTTTCATAAGTAAACAACAAATGTATTTTTATATATTTAATCTCTGCCATTTTTTCCAGTTGTATGCTTTATCTCGAATTAAAAAGCATATCACCGCCCACACACGCGCGAAAAGCAAAACCGCTATTGCCATACAGGACACGTCATTATGGACGTATGAACGTTACGCATATGAGTTTATAAATATGATCAAATATGAACATCGATGACATTTGAAGTAATTTCATCAGCAGCAAGACACATGACATCCTTTCTCCAGCAAAAGACCGACACCTAGACTACGTGAGTAGGAAGAGGAATTACTCGGATATTACTTGAGGTGTAAAACAACTCCTTTACTTCCTTATGGAGTCAAAATACAGAGTAAGATGTATGTACTTTGTACTCGGTGCTCTTTACAATGTATTTATGTTATGTTGTGTATATACAACGGATTGTTGAAAGATAAAAATAGTCAGCAGTTGGATAAAAAATTAAACAAGAAATCAAGTACAGCAATCTACAGCTGGCCACGATTCAAACGTAAATACCTAATCGATAGACTAAGATCTAGAGAGAACTCATTGCCTCTTACTTCTATTCCAGCAACAAAGGCACACCTCAGCATTACCTTCTCTTGCCTGCAATTCCATCTACATCTGGCTTGGACTTAATATTATTTTATAAAGATATGTAAGTATAAAATATCCAATCCGAATGTGTAGACGTACACAGTATTTGTAGTGTACTTTTATCGGTAAATTTGTGCTAGTATATTTATTGTAAAAAGTACTATTATATAGCATACTATGCGGAATATTTTTTACCGTTGACGTCACGATTTATTTTTCAATCATGATGCAGAAGCACTTTAATCTCAAGACCCGATACGATACGAAGCCATTGAGAAGTTTTTCTATTACTATTTAATATGTTTAACGCATCTCTGGTTGTAAAGCCGATAGATTTTTATGTCACTGTGAGTATTAATGTCATGACGAAGAGCTTGACATGTGATAACTGATACTCTCTTTAGAATAGATAAATTTTAAATGTTTTTCCTTGTTATGTTTAGTTATTGCTGCTGCTATTATCCATTTATTCAAATGGAAATTCAAGATTTAATCTGGCGATAGCAGTATCAAAGTTGACAGCCTTTTGGAGATCTAAAAAACAATTTATTATTTAGAGAAAAAGATTGTCAGTGAAATGAGGTCTCACGTCTGACAAGTTACAGCTCCGGCCCGTTTAACGTCAGCGGTGCTTTTACTAGCATTCAATTGACTTTGTCCTAGACTTGTTTCCAAGACTAGAGGTCGACGTCTCCTCACTGCAGCATGACGAGTGCTCGACATAAACTTCTCTATCTCAGAGCCAGAATTACGTACATGTATATGTAATTTCGTAAGACATAATACAAGAATAAGGTTCAAGTTCGCTTAATCAGTTTATTAAATTTTAACGGATTCACGTAGAGGAGAGGAATCTAAGCTTACTACTCCCCAGGTGTTTTCACCAGCTTCCATGCATTATTAAGGATTTTCTTCACTTAATAAAAAGCAACCTGCTATGTCTTAACCAGCATTTAAGAGTGTAACACTCTTGTATCAACGAATGCGTGTAAACAGTTCACTCGTGCAAGGTTGTTGTAAGATTACAACCGGTTCTACGTGTTCCTCAGCTCATTTGATTGAGTTTTATTTAAAAATTACCCCAGGTACATTTAAATAATAATAACATTTCTGGATTATAAAGAAAACAAAGTTAATGATGATAAGTTATGAGGCAAAATATAATATCATTCACACACGCTAAGGTTACTCTTGTAATAACATGCTGGCCAAATTACTGGAAAATATTAAAAAGCTGGATAATGGAAAATTATTCATCCAAGGAAATTTTTCTCAGAGTTTATTTAAATAATTTTCATCGTTAAAAATTATCGGATTTCTTATCAAGTTATTCTTTGTTTCAAGTTTATAACAGTTTACAACGGTATACATTTACATTCATTCATACATTTTATAGTAAATTTTTAATGAAATTGTAGAATTTAAATATTAATTTATATTCGCTTGTGAATATTTTAAAATAATTTTTATTTTTAAAGTAAGAACTATTCTTGAATTAGATTTACTATTTTATAACAATAAATAAACTATCATAAAAGTACTTTAGAAATTTTAAACAGAAAGAGATATTAAAGTTTTAAAATAGTTTAATTCAACGTCAAAGACTTTGTATACAACTTGCAAGTAATCTAAGATCTTAACTCTCAGTAAAATAAACATTTTTTAGGGCTACGGGGAAAATATTTCCGGATAAAATATATTTTATGCTAATAACTTCGAACAAAGTAAACAATAACGCGTATTAATAGTAATTTATTTTGTTAAATATTTTGCTTTAGAAAAAATTTAAATAATCATACTCTGCTAGTTTGAAAGAAATTTTTTAATCTAAAAAAATAGGAATAAAATTGATAGAAAATTCTTGGCCATCATGAATGCTCGTAACATCAGAGCAGAGCGATCCCATTTCTCAGAACATGAACATTTGGGTTTGGCTATCAACTTTAGCTTTTTTTATCCTCATCTTTTATTTAACTTTGGATTGACAGTCTGTTGAATTTTCCTTTCCAGTGTTGGGCTTTGAGCGCTGTGGACTCAGCTTTACTTCAACTCGGGTACTACACGGTGACTCACGACCACGAGGGTGCTTTCCTTCCCTCAACTCGACTCGACTCACCCTGCTTCTGCTGCTGTGCGCTTACTATAACAACCAGCACGTCGTCCAACCCTCCCGTCCTGTCCTATCATACTACTACGTGTGTACTACGAACAACCAACACCGACACTGTCTATGTCGGCTTGATCAATATTGTGGAGAGAGCGCAAAGCCTGACTACCGCCCGAAAAAAAAAATATATTAATACATTACTTTGTTTATTTATCTCTCAACTCACGTAGCACAAACTAATGTTCAATTTCATTCATTTTAGATGCTTATTTTGTCCACTAAAAAATAATTTTATATCGCATCAACATTATCAATAACGACACTGCTGATTTGAAGGAATAAAACAGCAGTGTCTTGGATTATCTCCAACTGGGCTTGGATTACGAGTAACACAATCAGCAGAAAATAAATTCCTGGATGAAATTTAAGAACTGGAACTAGAGCAAGAGAATCAAGAAATGAAAAAATAGATAATAAAATTTCTACAGGGTTGATTACAAGCAATGTTAAGGGACCATGTTCTCTTTGGCATCGTGCTCTTGTCATATCCGGTTTCACCCTCAAATTTTGTGGAAATACCGGTGTCCGTTTCCGGATAATAGACTAAAGAGACAAAAAAGTGCAAATATATGTATATACATACCGAGTATATAAATTACTCGCGTGATATGAAATATTAGGGGAGAGTTTAGTTGGCAAACTAAAACTTAAACTGCCCGCATAAATGCTCTGACTCACTTCCCATTTCGCCCTTCTGTTTTCACTCATTACTTAATATTATTATACACTACATACCACATTTGATTTATAATATTGAAGGACATTTGATAATTGAATTTTTTAATAATGGCTTTATATTATTTATCTTTAAGTGAGAACTTAAGTACAAGGCCGGATTTCACATGTTCTAGAGTTTGCTTGGGAAGCTAAAAATTAAGTGACTCATCTATAGAGCGTAGACTGGCAAAATTCAGGGTTTTTGTGCGTATGTGCACATATTAAAAATTAAAGAACCATATGGACAGCATGTGCCGACAAGCTCGTCGGTTAGCGGCATCGAGAAAATTTAATGTAAGGGGACCAGTCCGGAGACACTCGTCAACTATTTTTTTGGTTTAATAAAATAAGAGTAAGAAAAAGACACGGTGGTAGTGGAATTAAACGGTCTGCTCTGAATGTAGACGATGATGAACTAGATGAGAACCATTCGAGCTGATTATATTCTATTATCTTGCAGGTACCGGAGCTATACTCGGCTCACCTTCTTATAAGAAAGCAGTTGGCATAGAAGTTGCCTCGAATAGAGAAGAATAGAATAGAAGGGTCGAGAGTCGTGAACGAGGAAGGAATCGCCGGTGGCGTCGAACGCGTGGGAGACTCTGTACTATATATAAATCTTGGCGTAGGGTCGAGGGACCTGTACAATACCATACACTATCATATTATATATACATACTTGAGCTTCAGGCCTTATATATTGTAGATCGGTGAACACTACACTAGTCTGACTCACGCGCAGTTCGCGTAAGCCGTAAGCCAAGGGGTGCTTTAAAATCCGTGGGAGGCTTTTGATAAATTATTCTGAGGCGTCCAGCTATCACTGGACTCTATAAAGTCACCAGCTACGCATGTACAACTAAATCTGTCTAGATATACGTTAAATAGAAGACATATTAATATTGTCTCTATCAAGATAGTATTGTCCTTGATGAATTACAAATCTAAAAAAAATTTTTTTTTATACATTTACAATATCTTAAAAATTTTAATATTCTAAATTTTTTTTTTAATTAATCGACTTCATTGTTACTATCATCTAGTAATTAAAAAAAATATTAATTTACACTGAGAAAAAAAATTATTTTGAAAAAATGGGCATTTTTGTGAAAAAAAAATTAATTTGGTAAAAAATTTTATTTTTTAGATAGAGAAATAAAAATTTTTTTTACCGTAACTTTTTTGTTGAAAAAAAGTTTTATAGATTTCGATACTGCCATTCTAATACATCGTCTCCCACAAAATTTGACAAATTGATTTTTTTCGAAGAATAAAATCATAACAATATTATGCAAAACATATTTAAAATTTAAAGGTCAAATAGTTTAATAACTATTTTTAAAAAAATATTTTTATCCGTTGAATCCCATTTAATCAATGTTAAAAATTAACCATTTTTACCGTCTGTTGTAAAATTTTCTAAATGTGGGATACGACGTATTAGAATCGCAGTATCGATTTCTAAAAAAACAATTTCGGATGAAAATTAACAAATTGTCCATCTAAAATTTTTCTTTTTTTTTTTTTTCCAAATCAAATAAACTTCTTGCTACAAAAAAGTTACAGTAAGAAAAAATTTTATTTCTTCTTAAATTAATTTATTATTACAACATTGCTCATTTTTTTTCTCAGTATACATGTTTTAATGTTAAAATTTTTTTTATAGTTTGTATCTATCAAAGAATTTCTGTTACTATCAGATATGTCTTAACTTTATAAAATTATTTAGAAAGTATAAAATATATGACAAATTTCTAATTTTAATTAAAAGAAATTGAATATTTATATAATAGATTAAAAGAATCTTGATGTAATTGTACAAATAATACTTATCCACCGTTTTGGTATTAAAAATACTGCGTACCTATTAAGCAATAGAATTTAGCAAGATAGTTACTCGCGTGATGCCGATAGTAATCACTACGCAATGAGTTTCATTGAGAGGATTGGAGTAGTTACAAGTAACACTCTCTTTATAAGCAGGATGATGTCTTTAACGTGGGTAAAATGAGAGGGGAGAATCCAGGGGCCTTGCGGGCACACGATAGTTAAACTTGATAGCAATTCCTCTAGTAAAACTTTTTTCTCATTCATTCTTATTCTTCATATTCCTCGTTTTGTTTTTCTGCACTGGAATATAATAATAAGAATGGATGGTGAGAAAAAAGGGTGGATGGTCCTCAGGCCAAAGAAACAGTACTCAGATATGAAATAACTTTTTGCTCCAAGAGGTTGCTTTTGATTTACCATTTCAATGCAAATGTCCGTGTCGCCGCTTTGTTAACCTGAGCCGCGATTTTATTTTTTATTTATATTTATATTACACGAGTGTAAACAAAAATAACATAAACAAAAAAAAAAGCATTACCGCTTTCACGCTTGGAGTGCAGGTGCAATGCGCTGTTTACCTTCACGACTTATTCGTGTTGTCGCCGACTGGCAATGAGAATGCTAATTAGACCAAGCCCCTAATAGTAATTATAATTATGTTTTATCTACTACTGCAGTTGTTTTAAGTTATAAGTTATAACAATAACTTAAGTTATGATAGAGCTAAAGTGTGAGTCGCCGGATAGAGTCACGCTCGCGGTTTTATAAGGCTTATCATTTTTAAAATTCGTTCCCACGTTATAATACCATGAATTCACTTCTACTCATTACCAGCGAGTTAACAGACCTGACTATCCCGTTGGATTTATTACATTACATTACATTAGTAGATAGTAACGTGTACTTGCCGCGAAACTCCACCAAGTATCGGGATATCGGGATATATAGGCTTGTATTATGTGTAGATACTTATTAGTAGGCCTGCAAAAACGCCTCTCGATAACACAAACCGGGACACGCATTAATTGAGGCCGATGGGATTACTTATACCGAGACTGGGACGTAAGAGAGGTAAACTGTCATGAAGTGACGTCATTTGTCGTTTAGTTGCTGTTTTAGAAACCATTTGTCATGACCTCTATTTTTTTTTTTTTTTTTTTTTTTTTTTTTTTTTTTTTTTTTTTTTTTTTCAAATGTTATAATTTTAAAATATTACAATATTTAAAAAAAAGCGGGAAATTTCAAAATATTGGAATGTTATCTGTCATAGTGATTTTTTTTATTATTTACTTTTTACGTAATTTGTTTCTAATTGATTTATTTTCTATTTGTTTATATTAAAATTTGTAAATGATACTGTTATTTTAGCATAACTCGTCTTGTGAAACTATTAATTAACATTTGGTATCAAAACTACAATTTTTTCAGACAATTTTAAAACGAATGATAAAAAAAAATTTTTTTATACGTCCTTTCACCACAAATCCTTTTTAACCCTCAGCTATAAGCCCTTTTACCTTTAAGTACGCGATTTGATGACATTAAAGTTAGCAGTTTTGACCATTTTTTAATTTTTTTTTTAACAAATAAATTTGTTTTGAAAAATTATTTTAAAAAATTGCACTTATACTTTTTTAAAATTTCTAAATATCAATTTTTTTTTGCCATAATTTATTTGTTAAAAAAATTCTTAAATTTATTAAATATCTGCTAAATTAATTATCGTAAAAATTTTTTTTAAATGCGCGCCAAATTTATTTGTACTAAAAATGAACTGAGGATGACATTATTAATAAACTTTTTATGTTAAGTGTCATTGTCGGTTTTAAGATTCTTTTTTTAATTGTAATTAAATAACTGATGATGTAATAGTGAATTTCAATAGGCTTCTTGTCGCAAGAAATATCAATTTAATAAAAAAATAATTAGGTCAATTAATAACTCCGTTCTCAAGTTATCGCGTTAAAAAGTTCCTTACACGATAGTTGTTGTAAAGTTATTTTTTTCTTTATTGAAATAACTTTTTTTAAACTCGTTTATTTATAATTATCTTAAAAATAGTCGATAAATCTGTAAGATATTATATCATTAATCTTTTATTATGGTTTAAGCTGGAAAGAGTGTTACTGATTTATCACGAGCAAATTAGTGAGAAATTTCGACGTGATCGTAAAACATATCTCGAGCGTTCACGCTTTTTCTTCTATTAATAAACTTATTAAATTTAATCATCAAGAAATAATATAAAACTTCTCCACTTAAATTTATTTATTTTATACGTTAAGTACATGTAAAAATTTTTAGAATTTTTTTTATTGAGAAAATTTTTACAAAAAAATAAAAAAAAAATTCATTTGTAAAAAAATTGAAAAACTATAAGTGCAATTTTTAAAAAATATTCTTAAGTTCAAAATTAATAAATGAAAAAAAATTAAAAGCGTCAGCTAACTTTAGTATTATCTTCGTTTTGAGTAAGATAAGATATAAATATAAAACGTGAGGTGTTGAGTCTGTGAGTGGTATGCCCAATCCTTTAAACATTTGACCTTTAATAGACGCCCGTATACGTAGATCAGATAGGTCGAAGATCAATCGTCTGGAAGAGCAATATAATTCAACTATATAATACTCGAGTGGTATTATACCTCCAAGCAAACGGTACACTCATGCCTTCTTCCTGGAGCAGTTGTCTTCAATGAATAGTCTTCTCGGAAGACTGAAAAAGATTAACTGTCTTGGAATTATTCTAGGATACGGAACAGTGTTATGCATTTCAATCAACTGTTTCCGGATTCCGATCTCTGTTTTTTTATTCGAAAGTACAGAGGGACTTTAATAATAGCTTACTCTTTTAATATTAATGTTAGTATTATTATAAGATTATAAGGAGCTTAAAATTAGATGAAAACAAAGTTGGCCGACATCTAAAAATTTTTAGAATTTTTTTTATTGAAAATATTATTACAAAAAAATAGAAAAAAAAAATTTGCACGTGTAAAAAACTTCAAAAACTGCAAGTGCAATTTTTTAAAAATATTTTTTTGTTTTAATTAAATTATTAAAAAATGTAGAACGTCGGCTAACTTTAATGGCATTAATATTAGCTATATAAAAGAAGAAATGATAAATATTAAAACTAACATATTTTTTTTTTTTTTTTTTTTTTTCAGGTAACCAGACTGCGGTGAGTGGACTTGATAAATAAATCCAGAGAGCTTAAAGCTCGAAGATGCCGCTCCCGAAGAGGCTGGTGGAGCCTGTCCACGTTGCCCGCGGCACGATCCCAGAAGCTTTTCCCTTGCCATCGGAGCTGGAGGCCGCGACGAATGGGACCCTGGCCAACACTATTAGACAGCTGTCAAGTTTATCGCGACACGCCGAGGACCTGTTCGGGGAGCTGGCACGTGAAGCCCATACATTAAGTGATCGAGCCAACTCTCTGCAAGCAAGAATAGACAGACTCGCGGTTAAAGTTACCCAGCTGGACAGCAATGTTGAGGAAGGTTAGTTTTCCAGGAATATGTGATATTACACACTCAACTTTTTAGTAGTAACTTAAAATAGATTTTATTACTCCCTAGTTATTCTATAGCTTCTTGGTATTACACATGTGTACTTTCAGGAGCTAGAACAGTTTAGAGATCTTATTTAGAATGTGTAATAATTCAGTTTGTTCTGTTTTTCAGTTTCACTTCAAGACATTCATATGAGAAAGGCATTCAAGAGCTCGGTTGTATTCGATCAGCAAGTCGTTTCACGTGATACTATGCCCACGGCGATGCGTGAGACTTATCAAGCATGTGATACTCCTCCACCATTAGATAAACTCAATGTTTATAGGTAAATATATGATTTAACTTCAGGAAGAAGACCAGTTTTATTTTAACTACCAATTACTAATCAAGCTTTATTATTATTTATTTATTTTTTTTTTTAATTCAACTGTATAAACTTGAATTATTAAATTTAAGGAGGTCCTTTCGTTCCAGTTGAGTCACAACAACTTCAGTAGTCAATATTCGATAAATTATAATAAAAAATTCCTAAAATTAAAAATTTTGAAAATTTGAAATTTTGAAAATTAAAAAAAAATAGTTAAATACAAAAATTAATTTGACTCTTGTAAATCAGCTGTTAGTAACTTGTCCACGATTTGGCTACGTTATATTTCGGTTGTTTACATTTTCATTTGTACAATATAACTTTAACCACGTTTAAGGTTTTGCAGTCAATGTAAATAAATAAATTAATTAAAAATGTTTAGTCATAAAACCATAACATTCTAATGTCTCATGGCAAAAATGTCTAGTATTTTTTAATTATTGTTTTATTTTTCAATTATGAAATATGAAAATTTGTTAACAATAAATTAACTAATGACAGCGCTACGCAATAATGCCAAATGTTCTGACGCCATTTAAATGTAGATTACTTAAAAATTTTCTGTGATTTTATAATTTTAATTTCTCCATAAATTCCACGGCAATCTATATATTTTATTGCGAAAAATCAAACCTGAATATTTCGAAAACCTTATTTTGAGTTTTTCTTTTTACCCCATCTAATCGGTAGTTAATTCCATAATTCGAGAAAGTTGTTAAGGTCTGATTTTCTCGTAAGAGTCGGAAAAAATATTAACATTTTTAAAAATTTTTTTTTCAAAAATTTTCAAGGTGAAGAATAAATTAAACTTCACTTGTAGATAAATAAGGAATTTAACTATTAGATAAAAATTAATTTTATGTACAATCTAATATTTTTTATTTAACATTGATGGCGAAAGGACCTCCTCAAGTTATCAAATTTTTATGAATTATTTTTTTCGAATTTACTAATTTTTTTTATCGTTTTTCAGAGAGGACGGTAAGGATGGATTGAAATTTTATACTGATCCAAATTACTTCTTTGATTTATGGAGTCAAGAAATGCTGAAAGACACTGAGAAGAAATTACATGATAGAGGGAAGAAGGTAATTTTGGTTTTTATTACTCTTCAATTTTATTTAATAGATAATAATAAGCAGTATATTTCAATTAATGATTAAAAAATTTTCAGTGTATTTATTCATTTATTTTAAACAATACATTGAACCCTACAGCAAATTTATTAAGCGGGCTCCATTAGAAAAAAAAATAACAGTTACATTATATTTAATAATAATACTTATAAGTAATAGTAATTTATATTACATATCCGATATTCTGTCAGTATATTCGAGTTTGAAATTACTGCTTATTATCATCATATATTAATAAATTTACAATACACAATACATTAGGTTTTTTTTTTTTTTTAATAAACAAAAATATGTGATGATTAACCGTCGAAAATATCCCCTTGGTTATAGACCGAGTCAGAATATGCCGAACCGTTCAGAGAGGCAAGTCGATGGTTTGGATCTTTGTAGTTTTACTTTTACTATATTTATTATTTTGATTATTAATTATTGGTTAATATAATATAAATATTTTTTTCCCAGTATTAAATTTTTAAGTCATCGATTTACTGTTAATTGTTGAATCACTATTCACGAACATGATATCGAGCTCACAACCTTGTGTGGATTTTTTATTAACTAACTTATTTGCGCTGTTAGAGTTGTTTGATTCTAGCTGCTCGCTTTAAACTTTTATATGTAGTTCCGCTAGGAAATAGTCTACTTAATATATTCATGATGGTTACATTATGTTTAAAAAAAAAAAAATTAATAAAGTTTAAGAATGTAATTTTGTAAAATTTGTAGCCACCATGCATATTATCATATTTTTATGAAAAACTTTATGTACATAAATATACATTACCCATCTAGTAGTTGACTCAATAAAAATTGATCAACTAGCTAATTTTTTTATTTAAATGCAGGATTTTTTTCAATAAATCTTTTACCATCAATCATAAAAATCATTGAGTGTGATCATCGTTTATATAAAATCATTCAATCACAAGTTGGAAATTTTGGCTTGCCTATGTTTTCTTTGACATGCACTTTTAACTATCAGTCATTAATTATTCAAATTATCAGAGCTATTACTAATTGTATTTTTTATCCCACAGCCTCATAGACCTCGGAATGACGGTGGTAATTCTGGTGGAGGAGGAAGACACAAGAAACGTGTAAGGCAACCTCATAATACACGAGAGAGACAACGACAGCTTGCAGTTGGACATGGAGAGTACATCATGCCGACCCAGGGTGTGCAATACAGGACACCCCATAATATTCCAGACGAATCGCTTCTGGGGATGGTGATGACCGAGCCACGACCTCCGAGACCAAATAGTATTGAGCTCAGGCGAAGTTACCCACCAGATGAACAGCATTTGTACAGTCCTCCTACTACGGATCATTACAGGTACTTATCTCTAGATGCATAATTAAGAAATGACCTTGTATCTTGTGAACTATTGACATTTTCAAAGATATAAGCTCATTCCGATGTTACACTCATCAAGACCTTTCATTTGAGTACCCACATCAATTTTTCATATATTTTATATATTTATATATATATGTATATATGAAAAATATATCAAAAATGCATGTGGGCATTCAAATGAAAGCTCTTGATGAGTGCAACATCGGGATGAGCTTATATCTTTAAAAATGTCAATAGTTAAAAAAGTAGGATGCAATTTAACAAAAATCATTATTTAATAAATCAAAATTTTATTTATTAAACATTTAAATTAAAAGATAAAAATTAATAAATTATTTCAATTACAGAGCGGCAAATTACATGACCCAAGGTTACGACGATGGAAGTTTATACAGCTCGCACTACGCACCTGGACAAGGGCAGCCCGGCAGCGAGGCTTACCAAAGTCCTGGACCAGGTACACCAAGTCGCGGTGGAAGATCGCGACCGTCTCAACCGCCACCGGCGCCACCGAGCAACGCTTCCAGCAATTCAACGCCCACAGTGGCGTCAGCTAATAACACACCAACTCGTGGAAGGTCTATGAGTACAGGAAGAGATACTTTACCACCTCCACCACCGCCTCCTGGTGAAGTAATGTCGCCACCGCCTATAAACGGCACGATACCGGCGCACCTGCTTAATAGGAATGGTAGTCGTTCGAACAGTCCATTACCGAGTCATCAATCGACACCGACTCCACCGAATCACACTCTACCTGCTGGGATCGATGAGCCGGATCCTGCGCCTCAGGATCTACCGCCGCCTCCACCTACTCCAGATCCAGCGCCATCAAGGCCTATATCACCGCCTTGCAACATTCCACCGCCACCTCCTCCACCACCACCACCTCCTGTGCTTAATGGACCCATATCATGCGTACCAATTAGCAACGGTGATATTGCTAAGATAATTGCCAATAATCCACCGAAATTAAAGCCACTGAAGAGCATAGTTGATGGACAACTAAGGAAACCACAAAACCCCAATATTCCGATTGTTGATCCACGTAATGATTTGCTCAAAGCTATTCGTGACGGTGAGGATCCTTTGATACTGTTATTATAATTACTCGTATGGTTATGATATTATTATTATTATTATTATTATTATTATTATTATTATTATTATTATTATTATTATTATTATTATTATTATTATTATTAATATCTGGAATTAGGAGAAGATAAATTATTATTTAGAAATGTTTTAAAAGTATTTGAAATATCAAAGAGTCGAGAAATTGTATTTCATTAATTTCGTGGCTACTGTGTTATTAATTAAAAGATAAAAATTTATAGATATTATCAGTAAGCTAATGAAATGTTTTTTTTTTAATTTTATTTTTTTTAATACAATATATTTTTTATTATTACAGGAATTAAGTTACGTAAGGTAGAAAAAATTGAGCAGAAAGAAGTGGAGCGTGTAAACGCTTTGAACGACGTCGCGTCAATATTAGCTCGACGAGTTGCTGTTGAATTCAGCGACAGCGAATCTGCATCAGAAAGTGAGTGCGAGAGCGACGGATGGGGTGAACAAGACTCAAGTATCGCGTGACCCGTATCATTTCCGCCAACTGCATCTGCCTCCTAGAGTGAACCAGTCTTTTTAATAATAATACATTTTGTCTATGTTGATCCATATAGGTATAAATTAACTTTGTATCAAACAAATGAAAATCCTCGGAAATTTTAATGATATTCTTCGCGTTTGATATGATATTACACTCGTGTAATTTATCAGAGCTTTTAAATTATTTTATTATTAATATTATTATTATTATAATTATTATGAATGGGTACTTTTTGTAGTACATATTGTAATCGCTATTACGTAACTACGGAATTAAGTGGACATTTAATTTTCTCTTGTACATTCCGCAGTACTATAAGTACTTTTGCATATATTATTATTATTATTATTATTATTATTTTTATTTTTTTTTTATTATTTTCATTTTTATTAATACTATTCTGATCATTATAATTATATTTGCATGATATAGATTAAAATAATTCTATAATGCAAATCCAGCGGTTAATTATTATTAAATAAAATATAAATTTTTTGTTTAAATATAAGTAACATGTAGGATATATTAAATTTGCTTAAATGAATCATCATCGAAAGCTAGTTATGATTACTTATTAATATAAATAATTGTGAAGATGATGCGCAATATAATGTCGAGTCTTCCTCCAAGTTTATAACTCGTGAGGTGAGAAATGACTAATAAAAAAATTTAGTTGTAATTAATGAATAAAAAAGAAATAAAACCAAAATACTCCATTTGTAAGTGACGTAACAAAAATGTTTGTAAGTAATTTTGGATTTCCAAAAAATTATTGATTACTATTATCACTATAAGTTAAATAATTAAAATTATATTTAGTTTAAATGTTCATCTGCAACGACAAGTGTACATGTACATTGAATTATTTTTGAGCATTCTATCCATTAAAAAAAAACAAAAAAAAGTAATTGTTCTATGTATTTGTGAACAATTAGTGGATAAAGCTTCTCTGTAATATGTTTAAATATGAAAATATAAATTTATGGTACACAATATAAAAAAAATATAAATATATAAATAAATAAATGTAGAATAACTAGATCGATTTTAAGGATATTAATTATTATTATTGAATCGCCAATCACGACAGTATTTGTTCTGTAGGAACTAATTTTTGTCTTGTATTTAATATTTTATTTAAAAAAAAATTTTTTTTTTTAATTATTAATAAAATAACGTCATAAAAATAAAGTAACAGACGATTTGGTGCGATTTCTGGTAATTTTTACGATTTTCTATGCATGAGAACGTGGCTAAGATTAATAAGTAAACTTTTTAAAAAACTAATAAATAAAAAAAAATCTTATGTGTAAACTACATACTTGGATGCAGTTTTATCTGCTTTTAATAATCTATGTTACTATATTAATTATAAATTTGTAGCAAAATGTACAGAGCCAAATAAATTAAAAATAAATGACGCGAAAATTTACATTTTTTCTTATACATTTATCAATTAGAAAATACAATCCAGTTTTTTATTTTTAATTAATTACTTGTGAGTATTTTTTTTAAGTCTCAGGTTTTTTTTTTCTGAATTAGAAACTCTTCAGACACTGAAGTTGACAGATATAAAAATTTTTTTAGATTTTTACAGCAATTAAATTATTATATAAAAAATTAAATTAAAAAGTTTCACATGTAAAAATTAATGAAACTTACAAGTGAAAATTTTTAGAAGCATTTTTTTATTGTAATTGATTTATTTAAAAAATTTTGAAAATTAACAGCTGACTGCTAACTTCAGTATTATAATGACACTTAAGTTAACAGACGTCTGAAAATTTTTGATTTTTTTAATTAATTAAATTACAACTAAAAAAAAATTTCTAAAAAATTACACTTACAATTTTTCAAGTTTTTTACAGATGAAATTTTTTTTTTAATTATTTAATTGTAATTTTTTCAATGAAAAATTTCTAAAAATTTTGAAATGTCAGTTAACTTTATTTTGATATATTATATACTTTATCCTTTGTTTCTTTTATAATTTCTATTCATATTATATTCTCTCAAAAATAAAAAAGAAGACATTCAATTTAGCTGTCACTAGATAATTTTTTATTTTTCTTTAAGAAAAAAATTTGTTCTAAAAAATTACATTTTTTATTTATTAAAATTCCTACAAGTCCATTTTTTTAATAATTTTTTTTTGCCATAATTTATTTATTATAGGAAATTAACAAAATTGTCAATTGACAGCAAAATTTAATGTCATAAAAATAATTTTTCAATTTTAATTTCAGTATTGAAAATTTCAAAAATTAAATTTTTATTAATTTAAATAATTCCCGCTTTTTTTTTTTAAGATGTCGCGAGTTTATTGTTCACCACAAGCGCGCCGATAAAAACGGTCTAGATTTCTCCAACGCGTGTTACAACTTCCGATAAAGTTCTTGAACTTTCCAGAAAATACAAAAGCGTGTCTCTAACCTCATCCAGCGAAAGCATAGACACTATTCACATTCACAAGAACTAGAACTGTTACTATTACGATCGCATAAGTCGTATTTAATTTTCCGTGTAATTATTTGTACATACTTGTTAATTTTTAGCAATTTTTTATTATTATTAGCTCGACAAACTGTCAGTAATTGTTATTTGTGATTGAGTAAAAACAGCTGAGTCGGTGATACATTTTTTATTTTTAGCCAAACTTTTGATTAGTTGAATTTTGGATAAACGGATTCAGTTGTGTCATTCGAGTTGTGTCACCGTAAGAATATTTCATTTATTCAAGTGTGTTTTTTTTTTTAATTTTTAATTATTATGTCATGATTTTTTATGAATTAATAACTCAGACACGCCTTGACTTAATTTAATTACAATTAATTAATTTTTTATTTCAGGGTAGAGAGTTTTGAAAATTGGAGTAGACTTTTACTTTTTCTATCGTAAAAAATGGCCAAGTGGGGTGAAGGAGATCCAAGGTGGATTGTAGAAGAGAGACCTGATGCTACAAATGTCAATAATTGGCATTGGACTGAGAAAAATGCGTGTGCTTGGTCGCAGGAAAAAATCAAAGAATTGTTTAAGAATTTTAAAATTGAAGGTGACGGAAGTAAGTCAAATTTTTTATTATCATTATTATTATTTATGATACTGAAGTTGACAGACATTAAAAATTTTTTTGGAATTTTATAGTAATTAAATTGTTATAAAAAATATTTAATTAAAAAATTCCACGTGTGAAATTTAATGAAAACTGTAAGTGAAAATTTTTAGAAGCATTTTTTTTTATTGTAATTGATTTGTTAAAAAAATTTTTTAAATTAACAGCTGACGGCTAACTTCAGTATTATTATTATTATTATTTATGATACTGAAATTGAGAGACATAAAAAATTTTTTTGAAATTTTATAGTAATTAAATTGTTATAAAAAAATTTAATTAAAAAATTTCACGTGTGAAATTTAATAAAAACTGTAAGTGAAAATTTTTAGAAGCATTTTTTTTTATCGTAATTGATTTGTTAAAAAAATTTTTTAAATTAACAGCTGACGGCTAACTTCAGTATTATTATTATTATTATTTATGATACTGAAATTGAGAGACATAAAAAATTTTTTTGAAATTTTATAGTAATTAAATTGTTATAAAAAAATTTAATTAAAAAATTTCACGTGTGAAATTTAATAAAAACTGTAAGTGAAAATTTTTAGAAGAATTTTTTTTATCGTAATTGATTTGTTAAAAAAATTTTTTAAATTAACAGCTGACGGCTAACTTCAGTATTATTATTATTATTATTTATGATACTGAAATTGAGAGACATAAAAAATTTTTTTGAAATTTTATAGTAATTAAATTGTTATAAAAAAATTTAATTAAAAAATTTCACGTGTGAAATTTAATAAAAACTGTAAGTGAAAATTTTTAGAAGAATTTTTTTTATCGTAATTGATTTGTTAAAAAAATTTTTTAAATTAACAGCTGACGGCTAACTTCAGTATTATTATTATTATTATTTATGATACTGAAATTGAGAGACATAAAAAATTTTTTTGAAATTTTATAGTAATTAAATTGTTATAAAAAAATTTAATTAAAAAATTTCACGTGTGAAATTTAATAAAAACTGTAAGTGAAAATTTTTAGAAGAATTTTTTTTATCGTAATTGATTTGTTAAAAAAATTTTTTAAATTAACAGCTGACGGCTAACTTCAGTATTATTATTATTATTATTTATGATACTGAAATTGAGAGACATAAAAAATTTTTTTGAAATTTTATAGTAATTAAATTGTTATAAAAAAATTTAATTAAAAAATTTCACGTGTGAAATTTAATAAAAACTGTAAGTGAAAATTTTTAGAAGAATTTTTTTTATCGTAATTGATTTGTTAAAAAAATTTTTTAAATTAACAGCTGACGGCTAACTTCAGTATTATTATTATTATTATTTATGATACTGAAATTGAGAGACATAAAAAATTTTTTTGAAATTTTATAGTAATTAAATTGTTATAAAAAAATTTAATTAAAAAATTTCACGTGTGAAATTTAATAAAAACTGTAAGTGAAAATTTTTAGAAGAATTTTTTTTATCGTAATTGATTTGTTAAAAAAATTTTTTAAATTAACAGCTGACGGCTAACTTCAGTATTATTATTATTATTATTTATGATACTGAAATTGAGAGACATAAAAAATTTTTTTGAAATTTTATAGTAATTAAATTGTTATAAAAAAATTTAATTAAAAAATTTCACGTGTGAAATTTAATAAAAACTGTAAGTGAAAATTTTTAGAAGAATTTTTTTTATCGTAATTGATTTGTTAAAAAAATTTTTTAAATTAACAGCTGACGGCTAACTTCAGTATTATTATTATTATTATTTATGATACTGAAATTGAGAGACATAAAAAATTTTTTTGAAATTTTATAGTAATTAAATTGTTATAAAAAAATTTAATTAATTAATAAAGCAAAATTTTATTTATTTATAGTTCACAAGTCACTGCTGTCACATAGTAACTGCAAGGTTGCTAGTAACTTATAAAACATTTATACATTCCAGATGGTACAAGCGTTCACGAAGGGTCCCGTTAAGGTAGATCCGAAAAAGTCCGGAAAATTCGAGCTTTTCGGAGGAAATATATACGGCGAATTTGTAGAAGTATCTCCAACAAAAATAGTCCAAAAATGGCGCACCAAACAATGGCCTGACGGGCATTTTAGCGAAGTAACCATTGACATTAACGAGAAGAGCGACCACACGGAAGTTAATCTCACACAAACCGGAGTACCATCAACGTAATTATCCTTTTAATATCGCATTAAATAGCATATGAGTTTCATTTGATGCTTATTTCTACACTGGAAACAAAGTAATTACTGTTGGCTAATTAATTATTCATTGTTTCAGCGAGGAAGAGTCAACAAAAGAGAACTGGGATCGGTACTACTGGGATGCTATAAAACGTACCTTTGGTTTTGGTTATTTTATGTGATCTAAGTTTCTCATAATACGTATTTATTTAATAATTAAATAGGTAGAACTATACACACAATTTTTATCATTTTAATCAAAGCTTAATCTGATTATTCATTTAACTTTAAAGAAAGACAAATCAATGCAGGATTTTAAACTGCCGTTTTTGACGATCATGTCATCATCAAATTTATATGATAAGTTCTAAATATTGATAATTGATAATTAATAATAAAAACAAAACCGTTAAAATAAGAAAAATGCTGAAAGTGTTCTGTACACTAATGATTTAGTTAAATAAAAAAAAAAAATCAGCCAAACTATTTCTTCTTTATTTATTTATTTATTTATTATCTTCTTTACCGACGAACTCTCGCGAGATGCCGCTGTTTGTGCACTCCTGGTCGAGAAGTATATTTTTAAAATAAATAACTATGTAGGAGGAACATATAAGAACAAATAGAAAAAAAAAAACGATTAAATCGAACAATAACTTTTCCTACGTCCCATAAGATATTAATGGTATTGATTTAAAGTTTTATTCAATTAATCGATATTATTTACTCAGTGAATTTAATATTGATTAATTTGTAGACTGACAGAATATAAACAGCCCGTATACTGGAAAACTTTTAGAAACCTTTGAAAATCAAAAAGATAAGATTAATTTTACTAAGATTTTAATTATAGGGCCGGGAAATTGTGGTGTCAAATTTTTAATTTTATTTAACAATTAAACTAACTCTAAAAAAAAATTTTTTTTTAAATTGCATTTTTAATTTTTTAAAATTTCTACATGTCAATTTTTTTTATAATTTTTTTTTGACATAATTTATTTGTTAAAAAAAGTTGTAAAAATTATTAAATATCTGCTAAATTAATTTTCATAAATGTGACATTAAAGTTAGCAGTAACTTGATAATTTTTTAACTTTATTTAACAAAAAAATTTGTTCCAAAAAATTATTTTAAAAAAAATTGTATTTTAATTTATTAAAATTTTTACATGTAAATTTTTTTTTTATTATTTTTTTTTTGCCATAATTAATTTGTTATAAAAGGTTCTAAAAATTATTTAAAAAAAATTGCATTTTTAATTTTTAAAAATTTCTACATGTCAATTTTTTTTATAATTTTTTTTTGACATAATTTATTTGTTAAAAAAAGTTGTAAAAATTATTAAATATCTACTAAATTAATTCTCATAAATATATCTATGATATATGTCCTAAAATATGAAGACCGCGAACTTCCTGGTATGTCATCATTATTATGAATACTGACTGATTATTTACGACCTACTTCTTCATAAATAATCACCGATGAGTTGTAAAATAAAATGAAGATATATGTATATTTAATATAAAGAATTATCTGGTGAAGTAAGTCAGCCGAGTGTGACAAATTGCAAGTTATATATGTCTCGTCGACTATCAATTGATGTAATAATTCACTTGTCGATGTCAGCTGTCAACAGGATTAAATTTTTTTATAAATTTTTAATAACTTTTACAGATTTTAATAAAAGTGAATTATCAAGAGAGCAAGTTTTAAATGAAAACAATTTCCCGTGGAGCAACCTGTGCGGAAACAATCTCTTTAATGACAGTTATTATCATGAGTACTTTGATAAATCTGTGTAAAGAGAGACAGTGAATAACTTTGATAATTCAGTAAGTAAAAAAGCTGATTTATTTTTATTTATATTTATATTTATTATTTAATATTTACTTTACAATACTTGAATAGTAAAATATCATGACACTTCAAGTTGACAGATATTAAAAATTTTTTTCAAGAATTCTATCGCGATGAAATTGTTATGAAAAAAATTTAATAAAAAAATTCCATATGTGAAAATAAAAAAAAAATTATTACTGAAAATTTTTAGATGCATTTTTTTATTGTAATTGATTTGTAAAAAAATGTACAGTTGTGAAATGAAATTAATATCATAAAATAAACTCACATCTGTCAATTTTTTTTATTTTTATAAAATGATACTAAAGTTAGCCGACGTTTTTAAAGTTTTTTTTTTTTAATGATAAAATTAAAAAAAAAATTTTTTTTTTAAATTGCACTTACAGTTTTTAAAGTTTTTTACAAGTGAATTTTTTTTAATGAAAAAAAATCTTTAAAATTTTTAAATGTCGGCTAACTTAATTTTCATTTTTATAAAAACTAAATTATTATAAAAAATTATGACATCAAAATTAGCCGTCACTTGACAAATTTTTAATTTTATTTATAAAAAAAATTTTTTTTCAAAAAATTATTTTAAAAAAATTGCATTTTTTACTTTTAAAAATTTTTACAAGTCATTTTTTTGCCATAATTTATTTGCTGTAAAATTTAAAAAATTATTAAATATATACTGAATTAATTCTGATAAAAAATTGCACGTCTAGAAATAAAATAAAATTACAAGTAGAAATAAAAAAAAAAGCAATTTTTTTCATAATTAATTTATAGTAAAAATCTTCAAAATTGATGAAAACAAAGTTAGCCGACTTTTTAAAATTTTTATAAATTTTTTTTTGAAAA
>JZSA01005974.1:0-12438 GCA_000956155.1 Cotesia vestalis
TATATATATATATATATATATATATATATATATATATATATATATGTATATATATATATTTATTTTGGTTATTTCTATTTTCTCTTTCTGTATTTTTAATAAATCTGCCGTGCCTGACCTAACCTAATCCATGACCCAGTTTTTAATTGCGTATACAGTGTAGAGCTTCGTGTAACACTGACATATGGTTACCCATAGGCGCGGTTCCCGTCTCCTGAGACACGTAACCTTAAGTGGTTAGTCTCGAATTTAAGGAACTGATATAATTGTTACTGACCAACATTAGGACGTAACACGTGAGATAACGAGCGAGGCGACAATTACTCGGTTTTCCTAAAGAAATACGGCTAGTAGTTGTTGAACGTTTTTATCTAATGATCTGGTGGATAAGAATATAAATTTTAATATTTTACTACGTTTCCAGATTTTTTACTTCGATTCGTATAATTAATTTTTTTACGTAAATAATTGAATTAAATGTCTGGAATTAGTAATTCTTTTTTATTATCTTAGCGAACAAATGAAAAAAATAGAAACCGCGATTTCAATAATTTTTAGTCTGGACAAACCTTCTTAAATTAAAGATTCTTACTGATCTGGTGAATAATAAAATAAACATAAATTAATGCTACTGCTGTGTTTCCGGATTTATGATCGAGTTAGTTTTTGATTTAATAATTTTTTCACTTTCATCGCAACAAAGGGAAAAAAATTAAGACTTCCAATTTAATGATTTTTAACAACGAAACTAACCCTATTGAGTTTTAAATTTTTACTGAAGACTGAGCAAGCTCGGCCGGATCAATCATTTTAATTGCGCCCATGTCTGAACTAGCCTTTTCAGTTTCATAATTGTTACTGAGCCCGTATCTGAGTAAGACCCTCCCGATTTAAAAATTGTTACTGCGCTGTCTATTGTATGCGAATGGGGTTTTTATACGCATCGTCCGTCCCTATCAGCATGTGCTATTCACATAAATCATCGCTTAATCAAATTTACTGTTGAGCTGAAAATATAATTATTAGGGGTTCTCATGAAATATGAACCTGATTGATTATATTGACTCCGAACAATTTAGGTCGTAATAGGTTTTGACGAAATCCCAGATTTTAGAATTGATTACGTCGATCAGTATTATTATTATATCATTATTCGTTATAACCTTTTTTTTTTGTAAGGTACCTGACCACCGTAAGCTAAAGTATTTTTGAGCGAGGTTTTGTGTCTAATGGACAAATAGTTTCGCTAGAATTCATTAAAAAGTGATGCTAGCATTTCTGATTTATTGCCGCTCGCGCGGAGTCACCGAAGAGTTCACAGTGCTCTCCCAGCGGTCGATTGGAGGTCGATCCGTCATTACTGGGAGAGAACAGTACGTGATGTATCTTTACTAATACTAATATTACATGTATTCTAGAGTTACAAATACTTAGACTCTATATGCCATGTGATTATCGATACTCGCCCTGTGTGTTATTTATCTATCAGCACATGGTTAATAATTGTAGAACATTTATCTTAATTGATTTCGGGCTTTTTAGAAAATAACAACATTCTCGACTCTTAATGTGACTTTTCCCTTCAAGTAGTCAAGTGAAATTACTAAAATTTATATTGAAACCTACTCAAATATGACCAGGGCTATGTTTAATTTTGGTTAAATTATTCCTTTTGATTCCTTAATTAAGGACATTTATTAATCAAAGTGAAACTTCTTTGCGTCCTTAAGGGTAATATTTTACGGGTGCAACGTAATGATAGTAGTATTAATCACACGAAGGTGTGAGACGTTTTGTTCGAGTAGAGGGAGAGAACGGTTGATACTGATCGAGAGAGAGTGGGGAAGGGTGAACGTAGTATGAAGTACATAGTCATGGAGCGAGAGTAGGGAGAGAGTTAGTGAGAAAGAATTATTGATTTGTATTAGTTTTCGACACTTTTAAATGATAAAATTTGTGTGTAAAAAGAAAGAGAGAAAAGGAAAAAAAAATTATGCACGAGTTATACGGGGGCCGTAACTCTCTTAAATTGTATTCCTCTTTGCTTTTATATAAAATTTCAGACGCTGTTTTAATTCTGTAACCACAGTACTGTTATAATTATTACACAGGTCCACAAAAGAAAATGGTCTGTGCTGGGTTGTAATGGAGTGATCGTTATCCGTTAAAAGCCCTTTTATCCGCACTCATTTAATCATAGACGGATGACAGAGTGCTGTGATCTTAAGCCCTCGTAGGCATAGTTCGAGACTAGTAACTGAGCCCTGAAGATGGAGGTGTCGGCATAATGAGAGTAGGAAGAGCAGAGAAAGAAGTAAACACACCAACAAATTTCGGAAGAGTTATTGTGACCGAACAGTCCAGCTAAACACCTCGCGAAAATTCTTCAACTCAGGCAATTATTTTCATTTCGCTCGACCAAAGTTGAACAAAGCGATGAAATTTTATTAATTTAATGCTTGCTGGGCCATTGTCAGCTTACTTGAATTAATCTTAAATTAAAATAAGTTCTAATGCCTATTTGCAGTTATAGGTCGAATAATTGCCAAGGAGTACGCGACGCGACGCGGTGACCGGAGTTTTTGCCGCCAAGCCGACTACCTCACCGAGAAAAGATTTTTGTACGAGTATCAAGATAAGGAGTTGCAGCTCGTCGTGGGGTTGCAAATAAATTTATTTAAAACCTCAGGTACAAATATTACGTCTGAATAATTCCTCGGGTGTGCGACATCAGCCAGGCCCTTACGTCGGCTGATGATCATCGCCATTTCACGTTCGGTCACAATCATTAGTTTTAGCAAAATGTTTAAGGATCTATTTAATAAAATATTCAAAAATACGTTTAGAATATTCCAGAATAATCTTAGTAAAATATTTAGAGAAAAGTTCGGAATAAAAGTCAGGCTAAAATTAAAAGCAAATTTAAGAACAAGTCAGAATTGAATTACTGAATATTTAATTAACAATACCAGAAATTACTCCAGGTTATCAATTAAACACGTAGGCAGAGTCTGGATCAATTTTACTAGGAATTATTTCAGTTTGGTAATTCATGATTTCGGTGTCACCTGAAAATTTGTTCTCTGGTAGTTGAGTGTGAGTAAAATTAGTTTAATTTTGTGCAGATTAAAATTAGTGAAATAGTTCAGTAAAAAATTTCAGTAAAATTATCAGAAATAAAATTTAATTAAAATCAAGAAATAGTTTAATAAATAATTTGGAATAAATTTTAATTGTTTCAAATAAAACAAAAGTGAAAGTAACCGGTGATGTTAGCCGAGTGGTTTAAGGCGCAAGGCCTATAGAGCACTCGGGACTGGCTCTCCGGCCAGGCATGGGTTCGAATCCCAAGCTGGTCTTAGAAACCATCTTGGTTGATATTCGACCCTCGCCGCGTAGACTTAATATTTTCACAACCCAAAAAGACCCCAACGTACCACTCCCAACAGTTAAAGTCGGCGATATGACCACAGCAGTTAAAACCGACGCTAAAAAAAAAAAAAAAAAAAAAGTAAAAGTTAGAATCTTCTTAAATATTAAAATAAGTCAAATGAATTAATTTACAAAATTTCAGCTGAAGTAAATTTGGACAAAACAATTTTAAAAAATTGCGGGTCTCTACACAAAAGACAAGTATCAACGCCAAAAAACTCTCCGTTACCGCAGGTCGTGTTATAAGAAATTTAGCGGATAAATTTCCTACACGGTATTGTCTCATTAATTATAAGAAAACTTATTAGGTCTCCAGTGAATTCGCAAGGCTGAAAGGCTTAATAAGAAATTTTGATTGTTGGTAAAATTAAAATTTCATTTCAAAGTCAATCAATTTAAAATAAATTTGTAAATTCTCGGACGTAACGAACACTTTGTCGGCAGATTATTAAGACCTCTATCGTCAGATTTTAATCTATGAATTCAAGATACGAAGACCTCTTGTAATTAAATATTTATTGTCGTATTATTAAGACCACGGCGTTGAATTAGTTAAGAATTTTAAAATGAAATCTGGATTAGAATATATTAGAATAAATGGATTTAGGGAAAATTAGTGAATCGGATTATAAATTAGGAAATGGAATTAAATAATAACTTTAAAAAATTAATTTGTAAAGTTCGGGAGAATATTTCTTTGGGAAATTTATATTGTGTGTGTGCGTGATAAATACCATTACAGTGTTGCCTAGAGATTCATGATATCCTCCTCTGTTTCCTGGGCACACTTAGAAACTTCTGCATAGACGCCCAGAAAGGAGTACACGGGAATAAGGCTTAGAAACCGGGGTATGGTCGCTCCATAAGAAGGTACCGTCGGGAATTATTTACTTTGTCGGAAACTGTTGCGTAAACGGGAATAAGGCTCAAGTTTAGGTGTTGATTATTTGTAAGGGGTCTTATTATTGTAAAAGGGTTGGTTAAATAAAACAAGTTTGAAAATGAATTTCATTTGATGGTTTTTGTTTCCTTCTTAGCAATCTCTCACGACCCTGTAGAACTTTATGCTTTGGTCCAGTTTCGGGATGCTGTGGATAAAAATCCAGTGGCGCCCTAAATAAATAATAGGGGTGACCAAGAAGCAGAAGTCATCCGTTTCAGGGTATGCGACAAACATTTTCTGACGTATTTTTTACCGCTGAACACGAATATGAAGTCAAGATTGGGGTCAAACTGCAAAAACTGGAGAAAAAAAAACCAATAAAATCCATGATATAATGCCGTTTTTTGAAAGTTTACGAAAAGTTCATGGAACGTTCCTCAAAAACATTAAAAATTTTAACAAAAATTTAGTCACTTCTATAACTTTAGAAAAGTAGTAGGAGGTTTCGTAATACTGTTTTTTAAAAGTTTACAAAAGGTTCATAAAACGTTTTTTAAAAATATTACAAATTATTATAAAAAATGAGTCACTTCTGAAACGTCAGAAAAGTGTCAAATGTTTTTCCAATGCTGTTTGTTAAAAGTTCATAAAATTTTCCTCAAAAATATGAATAATTTTGATAAAAAATTAGTCACTTTTGGAACGTCAGCAAAGTGTCAAATGCTTTTCAAATGCTGCTTTTTCAAAGTTCGAGAAAGGTTCATAAAACGTTACTCTTATAAAACTATTGAAAATTTTTATAAAAAAATTTTTTTCAGTTTTTTTGAAATTTCTCAAAATTTATCAGTCCGAATCGGTCCAAGTTGTATTTAAAATCTAAGTTTGGTCAATCCCTTGTGAATAGCGCCACCCGCGATGAAATTGGTTAAACCGTTCAAAAGTTATAACAGGTTCACGAACTTACATACGCACACACACACACGCACACACACACACACACACACACGCACACATACTCCGGGTTTTATTGAAAAACCACAGCCACTCTTAGTCACTCCTAAAAAACCACCATATCAACGAAAGGACAACAGGAAGAGACAACTGTCTACACCTAGCTTTTCTTCAGTGAACGTCAAGCCAGCACAGAAAAAGACAGCGCGGAAGGGCATCTGGACTACAGTTAACCAAAATAGGAAGAAGAAGGAAAAAGAGCACGATACAGTTGCTCCCCCTACTAAAGCTCAAAACCAGCCAAGTAAGGGTGGTTCTAAGAAACCGTGAGGAAAGAAGACAAGAACTAAGGCTGTTCTTGTCCAACCAGTAAAAGGCCGAACATATGCTGATATCCTAAAGGAAATCAAAGCCACGCTAGACCCTGTCAAGATTGGTGTAGATTTAAAGTCTTTTAAAAAGACGAAACCCGAAGGCGTTCTCCTTGAAATGGCTCAAAAGACCAAAGACAGCAAGGCTTTCAAAGACTCAGTAAAGTCAGCCACTGATAATATTGGTACGGTCAAGATGCTAACACCAATAACAGCGATCAAGATCCTTGATTTGGATCAAGTCTCTACCGAGGATGACGACCGTAAAGCACTTCAGAGTAGATTCACTAACTGCCTGGTGATCAAACGGGTAAATCTGACAAAACCTACAACATGAGGCAATCAGCCAGCGTGATTAAGGGCCCTTGACAAGGCCCGTTTAAAGATCGGTTACGTTAACTGCCGTATACACCCAATTGCAAAAGTAACACGCTGCTTTAAATGTCCTGGTTGTGGACACCAAACACGTCAGTGTGTGGGACCACACAGAAGTAGGTGCTGCTACAAATGTGACGGAAAGAACCGAAAACTGCACGGAGAAGCAACGTTGCTTCCTTTGTACTCCGGACAAAGATGTTCAAGATGGTTTATGCTATATTTCTGATACCGGAGCTTGCAAGGCATTCCGCACAGCACTTGCCGGAGCCACGAGAGGGCAGAAGTGACGCGCATACTACAATGCAACCTGAATAGGTGCGCTTTTACTCAAAACCCGCCGCATATCCAGATTTATTCCTGAACGCCTATGATTCATGTCTGACAACTGTCACGTTTTCCACAGTGTGGGAGCGGTAGAGATTGGTCCTCTTAGACAAAGATAAAGAAAACCCTGTAATACCTTCGTCATTTAGACCACTCTGCATGTTGAACATTGCTGGAAAACTTCTCGAGAAGCTCATACAGGGAAGATTTCGCAACGACAGCGATCGATCCGGAGGCTTTGCCACTAACCAACATGGTGTTCGGTAAGAACGATCCACAGTCAGCGCGATCCAAAAAGTCATAGAGACAGCGATAGAAGCATGGACATGTAGCCTCAAAGCTCGCAAGGTGTGTCTCCTCACACTAGACATCAAAAACGCTTTCAACAGCGCAAATTGGGGAGATATTTTAGATGCCGTAGAGCACAAATTCTACACAAAGCCAGAGAATTCAGCAATAATCGATAACTATCTCGACAAAAGGACGTTGATCACAGAAACCACGGAAGGTCGACATGAACACGATATAACAGCGGGCGTTCCTCAAGGTTCAATTATGGGACCTGACTTATGGAACGCAGACTACGACGAGCTCCTAGAAGTCTCATTGCCGAAACAAGTAGAGCTCACGGGCATTGTCAACGACATCGGGGCTACGATAGTAGTAAACAGTGCTGAGAAGACAGAGCTATTAGTTTGGGAAACTATTGATGCCGTCGAAACTTGGCTTGATAAACATTACCTGAAAATTACCATTCACAAAACTTAAATAGTCGTTCTGACACGTCAAAAATGGTTCCCATAACCATGCGCTGTGGACATAGGAGGAACAGCACTGACGTCAACCAGAGCTCTGCGCTATCTAGGGGTAATGATAGACGAGAAACTATTATTCCGCGAACACCTCAATGGTGCATGCAGAAAAGCCAGCAAGACGGTATCCAACCTATCAAGAATCATGGTCAACACGATGCGACCACGAACCAAAAAAAGAAAGTTCTTTCGGACGCAGTCCATTCAGTACTGCTTTATGGAGCAGAGATATGGGCAGACATATAGAAGCAGAAGATCCACCGGTGAAAAATGGCAGCAGTGCCGTAGCGAGGCGCTCTCAGGGTTGCCTGCGCCTACCGTACGGTTTCCGAAGCAGCTGTATTTTAGTTGGTAAGAATCACACACTACCGACCATCATTCTTTAATGATAGCGGTATCTTTGGAAGATTTTTTTTCGAGTCGCTATAAAAAAAAAGTAGCACATTTTCGAACTAGCAATTTCGAAAATTATTTCTAAGTTCACACAATGAAACGCAATTCTGACAGGCTTTAAATGATTCAAACTTCATTCAGCGGGCTTCATTACTTTTAATCTTGCTATTCTGAAGCTGAATTTTTGAATTATGCGACAATACTTACCCTTAAAATATCGCTTATAAATGCTCAACTTTCAGATTCAAGGGAATGAGTTCCTCAATCTTGTTTCCGAAAACTTACCTTGAAAAACATGTACAGTAAAACTGGGACTTGATTATAGAACTCAGAAATTTATTTACCTGGCAAAGTGGTAGAAACATTTCTCCAATGGAATCATCTCTTGAAAAGCGATCATAGTCAAATACATGGAGATGGAGTACGCGGCTTTGAAGTTTTTGGATTGGAAACCCTATAAAAATTACACGTGGTTATATACTATCGTCATTCATGTCGATATCGTGATATGTTTTCGGCTAAATTTCAAAGTTATGATGCAGGTTCTTTGATTTACTTTTGATAAATTATATAAAAAAATAAAATAAAAAATTATCATAATAGCTGACCCTGTAAGTAACTGGTTAAATTTTTTATTATTTTCGAGCTCAAAACGTGCTGATAGATAATTATCGATTGGCATGAGCTACCAATTGACAAATTACCAAATAACGTCTCTGAAAGTCAGTGCAGCGTTCGACACGCAGTCTTAAGCTCAGAAATCAGACTCAGTAGCTAACTACTGTTCTCTTTCTTCTACACACTTGTCTCCCTTACTGATACTTGGTAATACCAGCACAGCTACATGGCAATACAATAATTCTCATGATTATAAATTGATTATCTATCAACATCACCCTCAAAAGATCATTTCTCCTCATTAACACTGCAGTTTATCATTGTATACAGTTATATACTCAAGGTACACTTAGTATTTATTTTCAACTTCCCACTATGAAAATCAATGATTTTTTAAAAATTAGAAAGTTATAGATTTCACTTCGGTTTTTAAGAATCGAGTTTTATCATATCTCGACGTTTTAAGGCCCTAATAAGCTATTTTGACTAATTTTACGATGACGTCAGTATAAATGTCTGTATGTCTGTATAAATGGTTTCGTCCTAAGCGGACGTATGGGGATTTTTACGTGCAGACAAAACTCAATCTGTAAATGATGTACGTACGTACCAGCATCTACTGGCCTGTATAGAACTTTATTTAGTCGAGGACAATGTCACGCATACGTTACTTTCTCTATACGCCATAGACGCAATATCTATTCAGCCGAATAGCTTACTGTTTAACAACTAACATTTTGAGAAGCGCACTTATAACTAACTTCAAGACTTTCATGTAATTTAATTTAAAGGATTAAAAGGTTATGGCGTTCTACGCTATTTATTTATAAATAAACTCGCATACGTCCACTATAGGAAGAAAAATTTTTTAAGCACCATGGGCAAGCCACGTGCAAATACGGTCGAGATGGTAATTATTTGCAGCAGGGATCTAAAGTTTCGGCCCTAAAGCCTCGAGTCTAAGTCTTATACTATCCCTAGTGAAAATATTTATTACCCCGACTGTATTTGCGCGTAGCTCGCCCAAGGTACATAAATAACAAATGTGTGCGTGTGTATATTTAACGAGAGGGGGAATCCTTCAAAAACACCGACAGATGATGTTATCGATACTGTGGGATTTTCACTCATTAAACCCCCCCCCCTCCTTGTTCCCCAAACATAGGTGCGAGAAAGATAAAGCAAACCGCGTTTGCATTACTTTGATCCAGTCCGTGTTGCGTTTCACAACACCTTCTACTGAGTACTAGTACCGTTCTAAGGAATTTGTCTTTTAAAAGGCGCGGAGCGTAGGCCGCGACAGCTGACCAGTTCTCTTTCTTATTTAAGCCTGCAGGTCACCAAGCTCGCAGGGAAGAGCGTTTTGCCTATAGTTTCTTTGGTGCTGCTTCTGTAGTCCTCGAAGAACGTGTGTTTCGTGTCGTCGATTTGGTCCGGGCAGTATTTGCATGATGGCGAGCGGTGTAGCCCCATCATGGAAAAGTAGATGTTATACTGTCCATGTTCCGTCAATTTCTGGATGAGGAAGAATTCTGTGTCCCCGTGCCTCCGAGAAAGCCAGACGTTGATGTTTAGGATCAGGCGCTCCGCCCACCTACCCGTCTTCCCCGATGTCCATCGGTCCTGCCACTTATGTAGCATTTTCTTCTTAATCTTCGCTCTTTCCTTCTTAGAGTTGTCACCGTTCACTTTAGGGTCGTGGAGTTTTGCCCTTCCAAATGCTAGTCAGTCGATAGGCGTGTCCATGAGCTATAGTGCGGCTCCCGCTATGACCAATACGGCTACTTCGGATACCGTGTGGAAGGCACATGCAACTCTGAGAGCACTTCGCCGCTGCACTGCTGCTATCTTACGACCGTATGTCTTTTGAGTGATACTGAGTGGACTGCTACCAAAATGATTTTCCTCTTTTTTGGTTCGTGGTCCCGTCGTGTTGGCCATGATTTTTGACAGGTTGGATACTGTTTGCTTTCATCTATGAGTTTTCGAGGAGTTCTCAAAAAGACAGCTTCTCGTCTATCACTACATCCAAATAATGCAGTATCTTTTTGGACGTCAATGCGTCCCGCTCGTGTCCACGGCCAAAGTATTTGGCGACCATTTTTGTCGAGTCAGGACGATCATCTCTGTCTTATACTTGGTGAGTTTCAGGTAATGTTTTTCGAGCCATGTTTCGACAACGTCTATATTTTTCCGAACTAATAGTTCTGCGTCCTTAGCGCTGTCTACTACTATTGCGACCGCGATGTCGTCAGGGACGCCCATGTACTTTTCTTGTTCTGCATTATCGAGTCCACCTCAAAATGCACATAATGATTGGAAGCAAGGGGGAGGGGGGGATCGAACAAGTTGAACAAATCTGATCAGTCGAAGGATCAGGTTGCGGCAATGTATCAACTTTCGACGAGCGTGTAGGAAGTTATGGATAGGATTAATAATAAATAAAGTCAAAAGACAAGATTATTATCCACATAGAGTGATTCAAATAGAATCTTTATTTCATAAAAGGAATCGTATCGAGCGAAGTGTCGTTACTTGACAGAGTTTAGTCGCAGACTAACTATAATGTTTAAAACTATTTTATTGTGAGGTCTAACCCTCTGTATTGTCCTTAGAAAAACACATGTTTTTCTTCTTAACTAAGAACGTAATATTTGGTTGTACTGTATAGTGAAAAATAAGGAGTCCTTTGTACAACTCAAGTACCTAAGGTCATAAAATCAAGCCTATACTGGCTTTCTTATTCTAGCTGCACAAATGTGCTTTAAATGTGTTTTTCACATTTGAAAACTAATAAAAGAATATACGTTATTTTTCTAGAATAAATATTTCTAAGAACAAAATATCCAAAATATAAAACTAAAAGTTTATAACTTGGATTTATTTTTGTTCAGAGAATCCAACAGAGCGTGACTCGAGGATTACTGGGTCACCAACGTGGGCTGAACCTCAATGAAGTTACCAGGAGCCGTCAAACAGTCAATAAAGTCCTAGAAACCATAGCCCCAAGGTGCGCACTGAGCTCTAGGGTAAAGCTATAATTGCTACTCGAAAGAACGTGGATAGCGTGAATGCCCTGAGCAACGACGAGCAAAGTTTTGGTTTGGGTGTGGAACTTGATAGAAATCGACGCCAAGATGGACGTGTTGTTTAATGTTTTCCGACTTCAACCGATAAGAAAACGACCTCGGGAGTCAGACAAGTTAGCCAGATTATTGATTTCGGACTTCAGCCTCGACGACCCACGAGGACTGAAATCCCCGTTATAGTATTCTCTTATTAAAGTCCTTTTGCCAATATATAGATAGTGGTGTATGCAAAGTGAGCTCCATGAGATTTTTCAACTCTTATCTACGTATTTTGATGCGAAGAATCCGATTTTGATATTTAAAAAGTCGTCGGATGGTCTAGATTTTTGTTATTAACAATTTAACTGTTTAAATGCAATTTATGAAAAAACTATTATCTATAGATGAAAATTAATAAAAAAATTCGGAAAGCTCGCATCAAAACACGTAATTTATACCTGAATCACTTTTCACGTATTTTTATCATTTTTTAAGTTATAAGTCGATAAAAAATCATTTTTTTTCCGCCGCAGCTGAACCAGACTGGGCTGCGCGTGCATCAACGACGCGCTAAGAGTGCATGCATCTCAATTCAAATAGTTATCCCGCTTCCATATATTTATTCAAATTTCAAAACTATAGACAAAATTTTTAATAAGAAATAAGATTTTTAATAACAAATTCTATTGTAATGCGGTTTTAATATTGTTTATTTTAATTACAACTTACCACTATTGATTCTGAAACAATAATTTGAGTTTTTTTTTGTAGACTTCATAGAAATCTAACTATTGCATTTGTCCTCATGACGCAACTTTTAGAAAATTTTGCTATTTTCTGACTCAGTTCGTCAAGCTGATGTTGTATTAATATATTGAAAATGAAAAATTTATAAAAATAAAATAAATGTAGAAAATCATAAATCATTATCTATGATAAATAAATAAAAAATTATGTAATTATTATTATTATTAATATTTATGATTAAAATTAGCTGTTTGTGAAATCTACTTCCATTTCAGTTGCCGAATGGCCTTTTTAACTTCCCGCTAAGAAAATCAATGATTTTCAAAAAATCGGGAAGTTATTGGTTTTACCCCGTTTTGAAAAAATCGAGTTTTCATCAGATCTCGACGTTTTGAGGTCCTAGGAAGCTTCCCTGACTATTCCCGCGATGATGTCCGTATACCTGTGTGTGTGTGTGTGTG